>JAAWWB010002177.1:0-25004 GCA_018804465.1 Populus tomentosa | reverse complement strand
TTAAAAGTTTTGATGGGTTCCTAACTGATGGTTTTATTATGGGTTTAGAATAAATATTTAATTCCATGAATAAATCTGGCATTTTAAATTTATTATAGGCTTGTATACCAAGATAAATTCTTATAGGTGCCCTAATAGGATTCACATATCCTAGAAAGCAAAAGGATTCTCCACAACTCATATATTATGGTGAAAAATACTTCTAATTAAAAGTGATGAATATTTAAAATAATCCTGAAAATTTTCTAGTCAACTCCTGATATTTAAATATCAGCCTACTTATAGATTCAACATTTATACTAGGATGTTAACTATTAATTTTCATGAATTAAAATGTTAAAGTTATTGAAATATTGGCCACATCCTTAAGAAAATTTACAAACTTGGTATAAATTTCAAAAGAAGCAAAGAAAAATCAACACAAAGTATTTTTCTAAAACCATGCTAAAAAATGTTTTCTCTCTTTTTTATAAATAAAAATACAATTTTTATAAGGATTGAGCCGTATGCAACAAGCAAAAATCATTTTTTTTAGGATCATGTTTGGCAAAATCATACTTTTGTTCAAAACAAAACTGTTAAAACAAGTCTAAGGATGTGTTTACCAAAAACACCCTAAGCCAAAATTTCTTTTATCAAAATAATGACAAACCAAATAAAGCCTTAAGTATTTGACCTGGTTTTGACCTGACTGAATTGACTTAAAAGCACTGGTTCAACCATGAACTGAACAAAAAACCAAGATTTAACCCAAAACTAAATCAAAACAGAGATTTAAATTGAAACAAAATCAAAACTTAAAAAAAATGCAAAAAACATAAGATTTTCTAACAAAAACATAAAATGAAGATCAATAAAGAACATTCAAACTCAAACTCAACAACGTAAACATAAAACTAGACTAGATTTCAATTAATAAAAGGCAAGGTTTTGTTCACAATCAAGCATAGATAAAAAATCAAGCATCTATTTACTTTGATTATTACTTAAACATCATGATTTTTATCAAAATAGATTTCAGTTCAAAATCAAAACCCTAAGATTAAAACCTATAAAAAACATGTTATTGATGCATGAAAACCCTAGATTATTTACTAATGATAATAGACAAACTTGCAGAAACCAAAATCAAATTAAAATGAAAACTAAAATTAGCACTCAAGACAATGTTCTTCAGATGAACATGAAGAACATGAATCGAGGTTGTCTACAAAACCCAACATTCACTATCAAGCATACAAAATACATTATAGGCCTCCAAACTAAGTTCTCTTAGCCCCGACAAATTACATTATCATAAACAAATATGTTTGAATAAAAACACTAATAAATAACCTTAAATAATTAAGACCATGTATAAGATTTCAACTTCAAAAACTGCAGCCTTATTATCAGCCAACAAAAACATCAAAACTCAATCCAAAATTGACTTCTTAAACACTTAAGACCCAAACTAAACTAAGAGATTAATAACATACATTAGCAACCTAGAAAAAGCTATCAAACAGCTATTATTATCTTTAACAGATTTCAAAAACTACGATACTGATCATCAACTAAACACACAAATACCATTTAAATATCCTAACAATATTAACAACAACTTTAAAACAAGATTAATCAATCAAAACAATATTTTTATTCATCAATCCACGTAAAATGCTAACACACAAAAATAATGCTAAAAAAGATTCGAAAACGACATTAAACATTGAAGAAACATGAATAGTCAGGCCATATGGATTTCTCCATTGAGTTTTTATATAGTTATACCTTCTCTAAGCTTGTTGGTTATAGGCTGCTACTTCTCTTTTCTTTTGCTTCATTCTTTCCCTTTCACTTTCTATTCTTTCCAAAGTTTGTTAGACTTTTTATGTTAGATCTTTGAACCTTCACACTAGGGTTTTTTTGTATAGACTATATGCTCCTATTTTTCATGAATAAAAGCGAGGAAAACATCAAACAAGGCTACATATATTAGAAATGTTATCTGAAAATAATTTTTTTATTTTCAAAAATAAAGTTCATCCATATAAAAGATAAAAAGAATCATAGATGAATCATAAAAACTCTTCAAATTTATATGCATAACTAAAAAATAATTGTCATTTAAAACAGGCTCTCAAAACAAAATGTGAAAGAGAAGGAATACTAATTTAAATATACATTAAACAATTTTAGAGAAAAAAACCATAAAAAGAATTATTAATTTAAAAAATTAAAAAAAAAAGAGCAAATGCCAGGCACTGCTAGGCCTCGCAAGCCAGGTGGCAGCCCTGCACAATTAAACCCTTTATTTTATTTTATTTTATTTTTGCAATTAGGGCAAGCAACATGTCGTCAACCTTAGATGTTTTTGAAAAAAAAATCAAATGACGTGTCACTTGTTAAGGTAGATAACACGTTATCTGATTTGCCTAGATTCCACTACAATGGCTGAAAAACCGGGGATTAAGTTTTTTTTACTATAAAACCCATTTTTCAACCTATTGTTTACATAAAACACCATAGGAACTGAGATAAACCTATTTATGACCTTAGAAAATAAAAAAAACGGCCTCAAAAACCAAAATAACCCAAATCCAAAAATTAACCCAAGCTCAATTTTTTTTTCCACAAACTTTAAAGGTAAAAAAACATCTAATATGAACTCCACTCATCAAATAAAACCATTTGACACAAATATCATCCGCTTTGGTGGCTTAAATTGGTGTCAACGACATTTTTATCTCTCTATCGCTCAAATTTGGCGACCCCTCTCTTTCTTTCTCAACTAGGGATTAAAAAATAATAAAAATAAACTTTTGTACCAAAATTGAATTGAAAAAAAATTGAGGTACTAAAATTATATAATATGCGTTATTTTTAAAGTTCAAGGACCGAAGTGTATCTTTTACGAGACTTATGACATGTCACCCATGTTTGATTCCCTTTTCATTTCGGTCTATCTTCTTTCAATCCCACCTTTTCATAAGAAATCAAAATCAATTGGTCTTCAATTAGAACTAAATAGCTGAAAAAACGTTCGAGGATCAAATTTAAAAAACATAAAATTTTGCACAGCCCATTCATAATAATATGTGAGAGGACGAGCAGTGGAGCCTTGCACAGTAAAAACCCCATATCTTTTAGAGTAATACTTAATTCGGTAACAAAAAAAACTATTTTTCTTTTCTATTTTTAGAGTTTTTATTTTCCTTCTAGTTTTTCATTTGCAATAAAAAATGAAAAAAATGTGTTCATTTATTAAAAAAGAAATATGAATTTCTCCACAAAAGATAATAGAAATATGTCAAGATTATAACTATTTTTTTATATAAAAAATCAAAACTATAATTTATAATAATTATTTTAATATTTTGTATTTATGATAATCTAATTATAATACTAATATTATTCCATTAAAATTATAAATTATCATAAAAAGCTATATTTTAAACTCAATTTTTTTTCTTTATATTAAGTTTATAATAAAAATTAAATTTATGATACTAATTAAATATGAAAATATATAAAAAAACAATTTTAATCTTTTACATTGCTAAAAAACACTTATATATGTATATAAATTATACTGTTCATATTATTTTATTTAAAAAATATTTAAAATCTTGTATTGAAAAACTATGAAAAACCTTTGTAATGTATTTTTAAAATTTAGTATAAGTTTGAAAATCTGGAAAACAAGTTTTCTAATTTCCTTGGTGGATATATATTGCTTTTGAACATAAAGTTCCACGTTTTATTTTTCTATCTTTTTTTTTAGAAAATTAGAGTATTATTTTATTTTTGAACATCCCTTAAAATCTACTTCATCATGAAAATAAAAGGTTTGAACAATTAAAAAAAGTGAATACTAGATATTGTGGTAATATGTGGTTTTTAAAGTGATTTTTATTTGAAAAAAATATTAAATTAATATTTTTAATTGTTTATTGATAATTTTAATAAGTAATGTCAAAAACAAAAAACTGAAAAAATATTATTTTAATATATTTTTAATTATAAAATACCTATATAACAATAACAAATACAAGATTTGCAAACTCTAGAACAAAATATTTGAGATTTTATGAGAAAAAAAATAAAGTATGGTTGTGGTTATTTTTTAAAGTATTTTTTATTTGGAAATATGTTAAAATAATATATATATTTTTTATTTTTTAAAAAATATTTTTAATATTAACCCATCAAAATAATCTAAAAAAAAAATAAAAAAACATTAATCTAAAATAAAATAAAAATTAAATTATTTTAAAATATTTTTAAAATATAAAAAGCAGAGGAATGAGGATTAATCATATCATTAGTGTTTGTACTCTTAATTAATATTGCCCTTTACTATTTTTTATATGGTTGGTTTCTTTACTCAATAAATACTTTTAATTTGGTCCCTCCATTAAATTGTTGTCCAATTCTTTGTGAATTCTTGAGACATTTTGCGCATCAGGTTCCGTTTCAATAATTGATAGTAAACGGAAGGATTATATTAAGAAACGTGTTGGAGTAGAGGGGTAATATGAGTAATATCAAAGACTATAGGGACCAGATATGCGGTTTCCCATGAAACAGGAATAAATAAATAAAAAAGGAAAGATAGGGTTGTTAGGGAAGTATAAAAATCAAGCGGGGGGTTGTAATAGTATAAAACGGGAATAAATACTGTAGTTGCATTTTAATTCTTTACTGACAGGTCCTGACATAGGCTACTGTCTCCTCCTTTCTTTAGTTGGTCACTCCTCCATTCATCGCCTCCCCTCCCCTCCCCTCCCCCCGCGCTTTCCTCTCTCTCTTAGAAAATCGACAAATTCGAAATCAAACCCTCAATAAAACCCTACCCCTAACCAAAATTCAAAAATCCTAATTTCTCACATCTCTCCATTTTCAATTCCTCTCTTCCACTCCCCGAAACCCTAGAATAAAATATATAATTCAAGATTTCATGCTTTATTTTGTTCTTCTAATCCTTAGTTTTGATTTTCGCGATTGGCAGGAATGAAGAGAGAGATAGGTTTTGTGAGTTCACTCGGTCGGACGACGCAGTCGATTTTCTCCTGTGTTCACCTATCTGACGATGATCTCAATAAGAGGTTCAAAGTTACTAAGGTAAATGGTTTCATTGTCTATACTCGAGGAAGGAAGACTAGAAACAACAACAACATCAATCATGATTGTGATAAATTAATTACGGTGGAGGATGGTGATAGACATATTAAGAGAATTAAGAGCTTAGAGGAATCGAAAATTGATGTAGCAAATGCAATAAATGCTTCGATTAATAATGATAATTTTAAATGTTGTCAAGTTAATAGCAAGACTGTAATTGGAGAGCATATCAATTGCAATAATGTCGAAAAGGGGATTTTTAAAGATGAGAGTAAGGGATCTCTGGCGATCAAAGGGGCAAACGAGATGGCCGTAGTTGTTTTTGGTGAGAATGGTGAGCCTAACAGTAATAATAGGCCGAAGAGGGTTACCAAGTCAAAATTGAAGATTACGTTGCAAGCAGTTGAGGTTACTGTTGAAGGACCAGAAGCTATTGAAGGTGAAGCCCTTTCTAGAGTGGATGTGGAGATGATAGCTGAAGGGAGTGCCTTGACGCCTCCAAAGAAGAATTTAGAGTTAAAAATGTCCAAAAAGATTGCATTGGATAATGTACCAATGACAGTTAAAGAGCTGTTTGAGACTGGTTTGCTTGAGGGGGTACCTGTTGTTTACATGGGTGGCAAGAAGGTATAATTGCTTTGACACCCTATTCCCAAGTGTTTTACATCCTTTTTTTTTTTTTAATGCAGAGTGATGGTTTATGATTTTTTCCTTTTTGTTTTTCTGTGCTTTAGTTCAGGCGTTTGGTCTTTGGGGCACAATCAAAGATGTTGGGATTTTGTGTTCATGTGCTTTCTGCAATGAACGTAGAGTGAGTATTCGTGTTGCTCTTATGTAGTTTGATATCCAGATTGGTTTCATATATTGAATGATCCTTCCATGTTTTTGCTTATTTCTTTTGTCGTATTGTCACTAATGTAGGTTATTCCACCATCCCAATTTGAGATTCATGCTATCAAACAATATAGACGAGCGGCACAATACATATGTTTTGAGAACGGGAAGAGCCTGCTTGATGTATTGAATACATGCAGGGCTGCTCCTTTGGACTCTTTGGAAACAACTATTCAAAGTGCCATTAGTGGTTTGCCAGTGGAAAGAACTTTCACCTGTAAAAGATGCAAAGGTGAGCTATTTGCTTTTCTTTCATTTCATTAAAATTCTTATTGAAAGGATATCCAAAGCTTCTTGATGTTGAATCCTTTGGTTGTTGAATGATGTAGGTATCTTTCCTTCTATTTGTGTTGGCAAAATAGGGCCTTTATGCAACTTATATGCAGAGTCAAAGGAATCTTATCCCACCCTAACTATTGGATCTAGTATAATATCTAGGTATGTGTATTTTTTTAATGGTTATCGGTTGCAGCTATTAATTCCTGCATTTTCTGATTTCTAATTCATGCATTTTGGTGAAGGTTGCAAATTTTCTTTTAATCTGTTGAAATTTGGTTGTTTAAGTTCATGAAAGTAATGTAATTTGTGGGCTTTGGTGAGCTAGGTTTACTGATTTTCTTTATTTTCTCCCCCTAAAACTGGTAGTTTAGGCTCAGTATGATGATGTTCTGATTTATTGTTTATTGTAATGTTTTGTATTTTGCTTACTACAACAAGGAAAGTAGGATAATTTATTCTTGGCGTTCATAAAAAGCTTTAGTGGTCCATGCTTCATGGTATGTTTGAATCACCTTAGAGAAAAATTTTAATAGATGTCTTTTTTAGAATATATGATGCATCATCTAACGTAATTTTCTCCAATTGATCTTATTATCCTAAGTTAGATGGTTTCATGCCTACTTTTAAAAAAGTATCAAAACCTGCCATCCTTGATCTTAATTAGTTGGATTATAAATCTAAAGACCATAACATCTGGACAGTTTTTATTAATGCTGGCACACTGTTCCTTTAGGCTCTCATTTCTTTTAATAGATGTCTTTTTTAGAATATATGATGCATCATCTAACATAATTTTCTCCAGTTGGTCTTATTATCCTAAGTTAGATGGTTTCATGCCTATTTTTAAAAAATTGTCAAAACCTGCCATCCTTGATCTTAATTAGTTGGATAATAAATCTGAAGACCATAACATCTGGCCAGTTTTTATTAATGCTGGCACACTGTTCCTTTAGGCTTTCATTTCTGTTCGTTTTTCCTTTGTTATCTCTTATTAAGTTCTTTCGGGAATGTATGGGTCTCTGGTGTGCCTCCTGCAAACTTGTGTTTTGCCTTCATATCTTTTGGTTATGTTAATTGCAGAGAAGAGTGATCTTTTGATTCTTGATTTTGGGTGCGTGGGTATGCAAACATTCCCACAATAACATCTGGCCAGTTTTTATTAATGCCCACTCTTCCTTTAGGCTCTCATTTCTGTTTGTTTTTCCTTTGTTATCTCTTATTAAGTTCTTTCGGGAATGTGTGGGTCTTTGGCATGCTTCTTGCGAAATTGTGTTTTGCCTTCATATCTTTTGGTTATGTTAATTGCAGAGAAGAGTGATCTTTTGATTCCTGATTTTGGGTGCGTGGGTATGCAAACATTCCCTTCAGAAATTTTGCAGATGCTTTCATCAGTGGAAATTTGTCTGTTTTATGATGGGGATAAGTAAATAAACTTTGTTTGAGATGATCCTTGTATTTATATGGTTAGAATCAGGATGCTAGAGCTGGCAATTTGACAATACTTGAAGTTATGGCTTTAAACATCAAAGGTTACTATTACACAAGTGATTTTGCTATTATGTTATGTTAAACATGCAACAGATTTTGGTAAGTCAAATATGTAATGGATGTTAGGATCATTATTATGCTTTAAATGGCTCACTTGTACAGACAGCCGCTTCCTTGCATAATACAATTTCAGACTTAAGCTTTGACTGTCATGTAATGCCTGCACATGTAAATGTGACTGTGATCTCAATCTAAAACAGATTTCTTATTGCCTTTATTACTCGATTCAATCGAAATGTTTTATGTGAAGTTTGGCATTTCACTCATATTGTAAATTTATGCCATGCTCATAGCTTTGTGGTGGTTAATCTTTTCATTAGTGTGCATCATCTACCCTGTTCATGTCTATGGTTGGGCCTCTATTACAAGCAGTGTTGTCAAAAGGTGCTTACGTGCTTGCTTAAGCGCTATAGGCAAGGTGAGGCCACATCGCCTTTATTAGCCTCAGGCAATGAATTTTAATGAAGCGCTGCCTAGGCGAGCGCCTAGCACCTCGTGCATTTTACAGGTTTGGCCTTTGACAACATTGTTATTACTTTAAATTTTCTTATTTTGTTTTAAGGGTGAAAAATATAATTTTATATGACTATGTTACGGTATTTTATATTTTCTAATGATCTAATCTTAATTGGGAAGATATATATTTTAGATTTATATATTATAATATTATACATATATTATTTTTTGTTAATTTATAGCATTTCTCCTTGCTTTATTCGAGCGTGCACTTAACCCCTCGGGCATTTTACAGGCTTGGCGCCTTTTAGCGCCTTTTGCCTTTGACAACATTGGTTACAAGGCAGCCTTCCCTCACCTTCAAAATCCTTGGTGTAGGACCCATTTCCAAGACTTTGGTATGATGCCATGATACCTTCCCAGCATACTGACGAGACCTAATTTTCGTGCTTATTATTGAAAAATATTTGTGAATGTTTTAATGTTTTACACCAATCCTATGTTTTATCTTTTCTATTAACACAAACAGTGCATCTTTTGGTCAGACTTGAGCTACTATTGAAGGGAGTATAGCTTTTTCTAGAGAACATTAAAATGTGCTGAAGCTGTATTTTTGCACATGGGGTGATTGCTGGTGAAATATGCTCACTGGCTGCTTGCTTTACAATTGGTTTTAGATGGCTGATTGCTTTTGGTTGACGTTTTCTTCAGCTTACCATCATAACTGATGTTCAAGTTGACATGCTATTTAGATGTCTTTTCCAGTGGATAAATTAATATATAAATTAGCTTTGCTTGTTTCATAATATTTCAAGTGCATATACCATGAATGTCCAGGTCTAATAATCATGAGCTCAGCTTGGCTAATTGTGTTTGAAAAGGACTCAACAAAACATATTAGGAGAAGATTCTTAAAGAATCCCCATGTCATGCCATGCATGCATGAAAAGTCCTGCACCAATTATGTGTTTTATCTTTTTTATTAATACAAGTGGTGCATCTTTTTGTCAGGCTTGATCTACTATCATAGGGAATTTAGCTTTTTCTCGAGAGCATTAAAACGTGCTGAAGTTGTATTTTTGCACATGGGGTAATTGCTGGTGAAATATGATTACCAGCTGCTTTCCTTGCAAATGATTTTAGATGGCTGATTGCTTCTGGTTGGCTTTTTCTTCAGCTTACCATCGTAACTGATGTTCAAGTTGACATGCTAATTAGATATCTTTTCCAGTGGATAAATTAATACATAAATTAGCTTTGCTTGTTTCATAATATTTCAAGTGCATTGATATACCATGAATGTATCATGAGCTAAGCTTAGCTAATTGTGTTCAAATAGGACTCAGCAAAACAACAAAACATATTAGAAGATTCTAAAAGAATCTACATGTCATGTCATGCATGCATGGAAAGTTTTACACCAATTCTGTGTTTTATCTTTTCTACTAATTCAAGTGGTGCATTTATTTGTCAGACTTTATCTACTATTATAGGGAATTTAGCTTTTTCTAGAGAACTTTAAAACGGGCTGAAGTTGTATTTTTACACATGGGGTAATTGCTAGTGAAATATGCTTACCAGCTGCTTTCCTTGCAAATAGTTTTAGATGGCTGATTGCTTTTGGTTGGCTTTTTCTTCAGCTTACTATCATAACTGATGTTCAAGTTGACATGCTAGTTAGATGTCTTTTCTAGTGGGTAAATTAATATAAAAATTAATTTTGCTTGTTTCATAATATTTCAAGTGCATTGATATACCATGAATGTATCATAAGCTAAGCTTGGCTAATTGTGTTCAAATAGGACTCAGCAAAACATAGGAGAAGATTCTAAAAGAATCCACATGTGATGCCATGCATGAAAAGCATTTATTATACATCTCGTCTGACAAGTGCCATTAATACAGTAAATGGCTTCAGCTTTTTCTATTTTTATTTTTTAAAATTTTATTTCTCTGTGTGTATTATCAAATAAGGTTTGCTTTTTAGATGGTTATTTTGTATTTAGTACAATCTGTGTTATTTCAGCTCACCAGAACAAGTTTTGGCCTTGGAGTACTTCAAACCTGCTTCATTGTCTACTTCCTCACAATATAATACTCTACGGAAGAAAAAAAGAAAGTCAGTATCCTTTTTTTTTTGTCTTGTTTATTGTTTGCAGTGTAGCATATTAATGCTGATGTTTAATTTCTTGCTTTGAACTGCTAAGCAACTTTTTAGTTATTGTTTTCAAAGCATGTGGAAACATGCTGATGTATTTTAATTGTCATCTTGTTCTGATGTTGTACTCTGTGTTCCTTGTTCTGCTCTAGCTATTCTTTCCCTCGTGTATAAGATTTGTATCTTTGTGATTTCAGGTCTTCAAAAACAGATTTGAACAAAAGCGCTCCAGTGTGAGTGTCCTCAAGAATTCAATCCAAGATTACATCAAAGTCAGTATCCTATTTTATCTTGCTGTTGTATTGCTTATTATGATATTGTGTTCCGGCTTAGGGTTTAATTTTCCTCTTTGGGCAAGTTCATAATCTTTATGGTTACATCAAAAAGCCACCTGTTCCACAACATTTTAGGTTGTACTCTTAAGTGGCATTTCAGTTTATGCTTTAGTTGGCAGTTTGCCATGTGCCTTTTTTGTAGATGCTTACACATGTTTAATCTGCATAAATTCAGACCAGAAGAACCAGATTTGATTGCAAAACCATCCAAAGTTGCTTCAGTACATCTCTCTCCACGAAAAAGAAAGTATAAGAAGATCTCACCAAGGTTTGTTTCATTTTTATCTTGTTGATATTCTGTTTGGTCTAGTCATGCTTTCACCTCTTTCTGGCTAGTAAATAGTTTTGGTTATTAAATTGCATGAAACATAGAAGCGTAGTTGTGATGTGATATGGTCTTCATTAAAAAATATGCCTACTCATTTCCTTTTTGTCCTTTTTCAGGATATCAAAGTCAGTTTTATTGTCCAAGTCCTTCAAAATTACAACACCGGGCATCTCTTCACAGAAGACATATCAGTGGAAAATAACAACAAAGTTGGTTTCTTCCTTCTTTTCCCCCTCTTATTCTCTCCTTTCCTTCTTTACTTTTGGCTTGAATGTTTCTTCTCATAGCAGTGTTTTATGTCTTCTGTTATTGCTACTAATATGGCCCTTGGTATCTTATTTTCTCAAGAGATCAGCGGCTGCATAGATTGGTTTTTGAGGAAGGTGGATTACCTGATGGAACTGAACTAGCATGCTATGCTCGTGGGCAGGTGATTAGTATCACATATTCTTATCCTTTTACTTTCTTATTGTTTATAGTAAATAATATAAATTCTTCTGCACAGAAATTGCTTGGCGGGTATAAAATGGGCTTTGGAATACTTTCTCATTGCTGCAATTGTGAGGTAGTTCTTATTGGGTAAACTTCTCGACTCCTTTATCATCAGTCAGACATATTGTCAAGGACCTATGGTTTATGACTAATGTGCAGGTCAGCCCCTCAACATTCGAAGCTCATGCAGGTTGGGCTACTCGCAAAAAACCGTAAGTCTTCTTTTTCATTAGATGTGACTTGCCTTTATATTTTGAGCTATTTTTCTCCTCACAAAATCTCATGATTTCTTGTTTTTACCCCACAGCTATGCATGTATTTACACATCTAATGGGGTATCGCTCCATGACTTGGCAATTTCTCTCTCAAAAAGTCGGAAGTATTCTTCTCAGGATAATGATGACCTCTGCATCATTTGTGCAGATGGCGGGGATCTTCTGATTTGTGATGGATGCCCAAGGGCTTTCCATAAAGGTGAACATAAATTCTAAAGGTTATAAGAAAAGTAAACTTTTAAATTGCTGATTAACTAATCAAATTGTTACCTACAAGAAACTTAAAAGCTGCTTCTGGACACAGCCCTCTCCTATCTCTGGTTTGGTTGAATTTTTGATCTTCTGCATTAGTTTTCTTTTGACAGGTCAATTAATGCAATGCTAACAGTGCCTCATGAATTAATTTTGAATCATATAAGTATTTTAATTAGTATATTCGTGTATGATTTTAATGTTTTATAGAAAATTAGCTTAATTAATATTAATAGTTATTATTAATTAAGAGTATTAGTTCATTTCCTATTTTTGATAAGATTCTTTTAGCACTTTCTTGCCTTCCAATATAAAGCACAGTAATGCATTCCTATATTGAAGGTCATTTTATCATTTGAGAATTCAAGTTTCTCTTTGAATGGAATCTCCTCTTGTTTCTTTGCACTTGTGGATTCATGAAAAAATGAACATAGATGAATGATATTTGAGAATTTGCTATTCCACAAAATTGTTTGCTCTTGTGGACCTTAAGAACCCCAATTTCTTTGTGGATTCAAAGGCTGTCCAATTGATTGTAGGTTTTTCTGTCCTTATTGTAGCTCCAACATGATAAATTTCTGTATATTTTAATTTTCTTGTCCTATGAAATGCTTGCTTGTATTCACTAAATAGTTAAGGCACAAAAATTAACAGTGTTATGAGTCCCTCATTTCTCGAGAACGATGGTCCATTTTAAGTCCTGTAAATTGAAGTTTAATGTTCAAATTCTGATGTCCTTTGTTATTAATCTTCTTTGATGAGTCACTGTTTGGACTTTGGGCAGCTGAGAACTGAGATGACAACTTGCTAGGCATACTCGTACACTCGTACCAAGCTTTGTAGCATTTTCATTTGTACACCTTCCATGAATTTTTGTGTGCTGTGTCAAAGTGTTTTTAATACCATGACTGGGGTTGAAAACATATATTTCCCAGCAAGTACTTGTTCCTTTTTTTGAGCTTGGTTAAAAGAAAGATCTTCCATGACTTTTATGTTGTTGTGAGAAATTAGCGGCTCCAATTAGTATGCCTAGTTTCATTGCATTATATATTGTTCTTTAAGCATGATATGTGAGCCATTACAATCACTACTCAGCATTTGTGTGTTTATGCTTTTTGAAATTAACAAATTATTGATTTATTTATGGTCAATTCATCTTTATCTCATAAGACTATGTAAGTTGCCTCTAGATGATTTCCTGACTGCACAATTTTATTGCCTTTGTAGGATGTGCTTCTCTATCAACTGTTCCCAGTGGCAATTGGTATTGCCAGCATTGCCAGAATACGTTCCAAAGGGAAACGTATGTTGAGCATAATGCAAATGCTTTCGCAGCTGGAAGGGTTTCAGAAATTGATTCTATAGAACAGATAAGTAAGAGATGCTTTCGTATTGTCAAAAATGTAGAAGCTGAACTTACAGGATGCGCATTATTCAGGTCATATCTACACTGATAAACTGGAATAGTTGAGCTTATTTACTTTGTTACAACTCATGACCCATGTCACACATTTTGTAATGAAAAGTTGTCGCTATAAATATGGTTTTTGGTCTTTTAATCCCTTTGGACTTAGCTGTAGCTTGATATATCTTTAGTATTTGTTTTATGCAGAGGTTATGATTTTATGAGATCTGGATTTGGTCCACGCACAATTATACTTTGTGATCAGGTAATTTTCAAAGTTGTTCATGTCTTCTATTTTGTTGTAATTGAAATTGAGTGATTTAGATGGGGAAGTTCTTTTGTGTCAATAGTGCATGCATCTATATAATTAACTTGATGTTCACTTTTTGATTAGGTGCTTTCCTCTTTTTCATGTCATCTTATTCTTCTGTTTCCTCTATGTGGACATGGAGTTACATTTTTAATTCATTGTTGCTTGAATTTGCTTAGAGGTTGGTACGCTTATTATTTATTTATGATCTGTGCCAGTGTGAGAAAGAATTTCATGTTGGCTGTTTAAGGAGTCATAGGATGGCAAATCTGAAGGTTAGTTCTTACAGGATCTTGTTTTCCTTTTAAGATGGATATCATTTGCATAAACTCATTTTCATCTGTGGCGAACATTCTAGTCAATTTGTGGATAAACATGTTGATGCTACTTGTTTGGCAGGAACTGCCAAAAGGGAACTGGTTTTGTTGCATGGATTGCAGTAGGATCCATTCTACTTTGCAGAAGTTGCTCACTCGTGGGGCTGAAAAACTCCCAGACTCTCTTTTGAGTGATATAAAGAAGAAGCATGAGGAAAAAGGTTTAAACATCAGTAACAGTATTGATGTGAGATGGATGCTTCTTAGTGGAAAAATTGCTTCTCCAGAAAATAAGCTCTTACTCTCACGGGCTCTTTCTATTTTTCAAGTAAGTGCTGTCCATTTATTATGGAATATTTCTTTGGCCATTGATGCCTGAATATAGTAATCAGTGGTGCTGCTGCTCTAAATTAATAGCTGTTGACAGGATTCTGGATTTTTGTTGTTATCGGGTTTTATTGTTTTACCAATTTAAGGACTTCAAATCTAATAAATGAAAATATTTTGTTTCTGTCTTAGTTTCAATCTTCAAAGAAGAGTGCTGGAATATCATTATGGAATTTATTTTTGTCCTTTTTGGAAATAGTTTTCTTGCTATGCTAGAATAGCACGTTGGCTGTGATGTGCAAGGTGCTTTTCACCTCAATGCTCAGTCAAATGCTGTTTAACAAGGAAAAAAAAAGGTGCTTTTAGGAATGATGCTCTTTCACATGAAGTTTTGATGCTTTTAGTCAGGTATCATGATCCACTGGCAGATTTGTTTTCTTAATTAAAACTGCCTTTCAAAGAATTCTCGTGCATTGGTGTTCTAGAATAATGAATGGATCTCTACTTCTTTATTATGTAAGTGTCGAAGATCATTTTAAGATCTCAAAATCTTACCTTTTGTGACTTTTAACTATATCAAAAGGTGATTTATAAATGATCGCTACTTTAAGAGTATATCCTATGGTTATGGAATGATTCGACTTAAAGGAATACTCTTAGAAAAACGAGTTAATTTAGATATGATTGATATGAGTGAGAAAGAAAAAATAATTTTAGTTCACATCTGTTACTTGTATTCACTAGCTAGGATCATATCACTTGAATAAATTTAATTTAATATGATATAGAATACTCATAATTATAAGGATGGATTGAGTATGAAATTCTTGAGGGATTGAATTATATTCAGTCATGTGTAACTAAAAATACTAGGGCATATTAGTACACTTTAAGGAATAATTAATTATGAGGTTGATGTCTCCTATATGACCTGTATTAGGTTTATATGTTGGAGCTCCTTTCACTATATGTTTTAAGTTGTATGGTCCATTGGTCAAGTATGAAATTCTTATGCAAGTTTAAAATATAATGTATTATATGTTTCAATAGACATGAAAGGCTAAGTTATTTTTCTTGGTTGAAAGGATAACGAAACCTTTTAATTTCAAAAACTATGAGAATTCTATCTTTTCTTTTCATATAAACATGAATGTTTTTCTATGCTTATGTGCTATGAAATTATGTTTAGTTTTATTGTTAAAGCAGAATCTAAATAATTATTCTAAACCAATCTACTGCTTGGTTTGCTATTAAAACTAGAGTTATGATATTTAAAATTATGAAGCGACTAGGTTTAATAATTATGACTAATCTATGTTGTTAATTTTAGAGAAAATATTCAATTAAATCAAACATAGTATGCAGATAATTATGTTATCTAGATTTATAAATCTATCTAGTTCTTAAGGTTGCCATTGAATTAAATTACTAGTGCGGACACTATGGTTGTTTAATGGTTAGGGTTAGTTATACTACAGATCGGTTAACTGACTAATGTTAAGGAAAGATAGATATTTAGAATATAAATTGATGTATCGTTTCAATGATCAGTTTTGATTTGTATAGGTGGATGTTTATTTGAGACAAAGGTTTTTTTCTTGATAAATTTTAGATTTATTTAATTTAGCTTAATTATTTTATTCTATTTACCATAGTATAACCTAGATAACCTCAAAACCCCATTAACTTGGTTGCTCTAGACTATCTTGTTCGTTAAGCTAGGATAATTAATTTGTATGACCATGACATCACAACAAATACCTGCCATGCAGATTCAATAATTCATAAATTAGATGCATATGGATGTATGATTATGCATAATGATGTATGTTGGATATGGATTAGCTATACCCTAGGTTGATATATGGTCATCATTCCTTTATAAATGGGTAGAGGTCTAATCCTTTCATAGCTATCGATACCATTTAATCTGAGGCAATGCTTAATAAAAAAAAATAAACTTACCATAAAGAGATATTGCTCATAAGGTTATGTCTAAGCCCTTTCTATTAATAGTTGATGAAAACGTTTGCATTTGAAATATAGTCTACTCATCATTATTGTTTACAGGGAGAAAGGCAAAGACTATTATTTCTATGTCCCAAAGAAAAGAATCAGTCTAAGCCAGGCTTTGTTTAAATCGGTGGACATCCCTTCTAATTTTTTAGGCATTATGGTGGATTATTCAAGCATAGATAAAAGTCTAGTTAATCTGCTCAACCATGTTTCTCATCTATTCTAAGAGGAATATGTTGTTCCTATTTAGTTGATTGTTGTTTGTGTCAATCTTCTAGTTGTAGTGCTTGAGCAATTCACTCTTTTACTCTAATTATTTGCCTTGGCTTTTTTTTTCATCAAGCTTTTCCTCTAGCAGGTTAAACGCATTTCTCATTTTATACAAATGAATTTTAAAGACCCCAACATCCTTTCTTTTAGCTTTCGTTTCAGCCAGCTCACTTTCCAACATCACATGCTTCTTGTATAGCTTTTCACACTGCTTAATCTGGCTGTCTAATTCAACTTGGGTTTTTAAAGACATATCAACCCTTTCTTGGCAATCATTGAATTTGGTTGCTAAAGCCTCTAGCTTAATATTGCTTTGCATCCAATGTGTACCTAATTCTTCTTGCTTTTTCTTAATTTGGTTTATAGCTGCCTTTTCTCCTTCTAGTTGCTTCTCTAAAGGTATGATTTTATTATCCTTTTCCTCCATTTATTGCTCTATAAATTTTCTCAATTTCTTTTTAGTGAGGATTCATTTCTCGAGGGAGATCTTAAGGGCTTTACTAGCTCGAATGATATCTTGAGGGCTTTACTAGTGCCTACCTCCATGTGGAGTATTTCTAGTCTCTCAACTCTTCCTTATTGTTAATCCTTTTTTCTTTTAGACGGTTCAACAGCTTGTGAAGTCTCGGCTTCATATCCAAAAGTCATGAGGATGGTGATTCATGAGGATGGTGACTAGTGATAGATTTCTCCACCTTGAATACTTTTCACTAGTAACTGGATCTTTCAAACCATTTAATTCTTTCTCAACCAATACCAGAAGCTTCCAGTCTTGCTTGATTTTCTTCATAACTTTCAAAGTATATTGATCCTTGAATAACCCTAAGAATTGAGATAACCAAGCCATCCTTGGCACATGTTATACACCTCCAAGTTGCCTTATAACTCAAAATGCACGTTAGCAACTGAACACATTTGAAAGTAGATTTTTTAAAAGAACTTAAATTCTTTGAAAAAGATTAAAAATGATGCAAATACATCAAGAATACAGTTTTTGAGGTTTTTGTTATTTTGTTTATTTATTGGTTTTTTTTTTTTTTAAAAAAAAAAGGATAAAAAATTAGGTAGTAGCACATATTACACATAGTATGCAACACCATTATTATTCTTATAAAACAAAAGATGCAAGGGTTTCATCATCTATTAATCCTAATGAAGTTGTGAGGATCCTAAATTTATTTTATACCATAAAATAATTAATTAATATGACATAAGTTTTTTAATACAATTTAATGAATTTATTGAGTAGATTAAGGTGTACACATCTATAAGGAGTTTAATTAAAAATTCACCTAATCACTCTTTATCTTTTCTTTACATCTTGTTCAACAATCCCTTGAACATCCAAGAGATTTGTCTCATAATTCAGACCTGGTAACGTTCTTATTATCCATAAACAAGACATTAATCCTATTTAGGATATCCAATTTCATAGCCTAAAATAGGGCACTAGTCTTTAAATTAGGAAATTAGTCATCTAGCCTATGATAGGGCACTAGCTCTTAAACTAAAGAATTGGTCATTCAGCCCAAAACAGGGTAAACATCTGGTATCAAATAATAATTCAATTGAATAATAAAGAATCTAATTATGATGTTTAAATAATTCTAAATAGACCATAATTAATTTCCAAGCACTTACCTAACATCTAAGCTCTATGTGTAGGATTCTGTCTCAGTACCTCTTTAATAATATCTCCTGCAAATTTTAATAGCTCGATGCTAAATGTTTCAAATTCTCTTCTAGAATGAAAATTATTTGATATAATTCCTATCATCATAAATTATATAACATATAAATTGATATGAAGTCTATTCTACCTTGCTTCAATTACAAACACAACTACAAGTATAATTATCACTAAAACTCATTTTAAGTTAAATAATTTTTCAAAAGCATTATATCCCTAAACCATTAAAAATTCATTTTCATCACATAGAACCATTCATCAAAACTGTAATTTATATGTTTAGTTATCACAATTTCAATACAATTTACAAAAATAATACAACCATATTAAACCTTCTTTTTTTTTTTTTTTTTTTTTGTCAATGGTAAGCCATTAGGCTTCACTACCCATCCCATTTATTTGTTATTTCAACATGATTTCACTCCCACAACAGCTTACAAACCCAAATTCTAAGAAATTCATTTTTCACCTAATTTTATCTCAAGAACCCTTATTTAATTTTGATTTTTTTTTTGCTTAAAATCATTAAACTCTTGTTTAAATTGATACAGGGGAGTTCCAAACACCCTACCTAGTTACAAAGTGTGTTTTGAAAGTCGGCCTGTCAAGATCCTTACCTAGTTATAAAGTGTGTTTTGAAAGTCTACCCATGAAGATTTTCCCAAAGCTTCTCTATTTTCCTTTTCTTTATTTTCTTTCTCTCTCTATTTTAATATTTCCTCTCTTTGATCTTTCTAAATTTCTAGTGTAGATGTGTTATTTTTTTTTGAGTGTATTTTTTAGCCCTCGAAATACTGGATAGTGCATTTTGTATCCCTATCCATTTTTTTTAATGCACTTTCTAGCCTTTAGCCATCAGATAGTGTCCTTCATAACCATATCTTTTTTCTTTCGACTACGCTTTCTAACCCTTGTATACTAGATAATATGCTTTCAAACCCTTGTATGCTAGATAATATGCTTTCTAACCCTATCCATTTTCTTTTGAGTATGATTTTTAGCTCTCACACACCTGATAGTGCACTTTGTAGCTGTATCTATTTCCTTTTTTAGTAAGCTTTGTAGCCCTTGTGTACTAAATAATACATTTTCTAGTCCTATCGCTTTTCTCCTGATTGCATTTTCAAGTCCTCACTTCTAACACTTTTAGGGGGGTTTACCATTTCTTGATGTAGTAACTTCACAATCTCTTATATTTTCTTCTTTACAAGCTTACCATCTAAAGTCCCTTATGAGACTTATATTGTAAGCATTGTAAATAAGGAGCAACTGTTATAATTTAATTTTTGATTTCCCCTTAATTACCTTTTCTTTTAAAATTCAAAACAAAAAAATAAAATAAAAGATTAACAACTTGCAAGAGCATGCTGAAAAGGTTTTCAAATGCATGAAGGAACCAAACTGGGATTTTGGGAAACAAATCGAGAACCCAATTATACCTAAGTTCAAAATATAATGCATATAAAAGGTCAAATTAAATGATTATTTGATAAATTTGCATAAAAATTAAGTGTAAGGACTTAATTAGACTTTTTCATAGGCTAATTTGATTTAATTATAGGCCCAATTAAATGTTTAATTAAATTTAAGATTAGAGGATGAAATTAAAAAAAAAAAGGTTAATGACCTAATTTAGATGAAAAACCTAAAAACCAGCACCGTTTCATTTAAATGAAACTATATATTTTAATGTTTTTTTAACCAAACGACGTGTTATAGATCAAAACATCGTTTTGGTCATTAAAAGTAAAAAAAATTTAATAATAGTGTTAGACAACATGTCACCATTATAATAAATGTCTAAATCTTTTTATTTGCCCATCTTTAACCGTTTACTTTTGTAGTATAAGGTTGCTAGTTTGTGGCCAATAGTTAAGATGATTTCCAAGCAAATCAATAGCCACAAACCCTATGTCCTTCTTTGATCCTTTATAAATAGGGATGAATTTCATGCAAATAAAAAGAGAAAAAATAGTAGCAAAAAAGGCTCCTTGTACTAACCTAAAAAAAAATAAACAACATTATCCAACTTAAACCAGCCATCCTTTTGATGCCAAACCAGTGGTTAAACCAAAACCAAACCCCTTTTAGCATAGTATACCACTCCTTTTAAAACTACCTCCATTACCATTATCATCACCCTCCATTAGCCACGCTATTAGTAACTACTCATCAGCCACATCAGCTTCTTACACTGTGACCAACAGACTTCTCAACAAATCCACCACCATCGGGAATTTACTTCATCAACAACTTTTTTCTTGATTTCTTTTTTGTTCCAATTATTCTCTCTAGAATTGTGGCTTGCACAAGCTACCCTTTCAACAGCAATAACCTTGACAGAACATGAAGGAATAATTCATGTTTCCGTAAAACACATGAAACAAAGTTACTAGGTTGGGCCAGTGACCAAGTTTCATGGGCTAGACCAAGCCCATGTCATTTATACAAAAAAAAATGATGAGCTTGTTGGGTTGTTTGTCGACCTAATAAAACAAGTTGGGTTGGGCCTGAGCCCAACTTGTATATATGAGCTTGGGCCTTTGGCCCAATAGGCCTAGTCCATGTCGTTGACACAAGTCAAACCTATATTTAAGAGCGTGTTTGGCACATCTTATTTTTTCTGAACAAATAAGGCTTTGTTTAGGTTCTTAGGACGTATTTGTCAAACACACCTTTAATAAATTTTTAATGCCTTTGACTTTAGGCTAAGAGCATATTTGACAAACACACCCTAAGTCATTTCCCTTTAGTTTTAATTTATCTTTATTTATGTGCATAGCCAAATATACCCTTAGAAAATTTCAAAACATTCTAAGAAAATTCAAGGACCATTTTGGAATTATTTGTGGGTCCCTCATGTATTTTCATAATAGTTTTGCATAACCTCAAGATACAGACTTACATTGCAAGATACGGATCTAATATTAAAAATATCTGATTTTTCTCAAAAATTTCAAAAAAAAGACAAATAAAAAAATTCTCTTATTTTAGAAAACTCAAAAATATCTTTTTTCTTCTTTGAGAATTAATTTAATATTGGTTGTAGAATTACACCATAATATATAAATTTAGTGTTAAAAATACCTGATTTTCTCTAAAATTTCTAAAACAATCCAAAAAATTCCCTTATTTCAAATACACAATATATATATATATATATATATATATATATATATATATATATTTTCATGTACACAGCCAAATCCTAAAGTTTTTTTTATGCTTATCTTCTAAAAAAAAAATCATATTTTTATCATGTTCTAAATACAAAATGGATATTATAACCAATTTATAATTATCCATTACAATTTACCCAAAATGTTAAAAATCCCACAACAATTATTTTGTTTAGTATTTAGAGTGTTAGGATTTAATTTTACACTTTAATATTTGGAAGTATAAAATTACATTATAAAGTATACCCTCAAGTATTAATGATACAAAATAGAAAATAAATGCAATGCTAAAAATTGGGCCTTATAATGCTTGAGATTTAACCTGATAAGGTAGAGATTTCCTCACAAAGAGAGATCTACCTTAAACCTTATATAAAACCAATGAATAGAAATGTAATTTAGAATAATAATCAATCAACATGGTAGCTTACCTTAGATATGGTGCACTAGGGGTAATGCGTTTTTTCCTTGCACAACTAGTCCCTTTACCTAAACTTTCACGGACCATAGGTTTCTTAGTAACCATGATACTAGATGGTGACTCCCTTTAACCATAACTTTATGATTAAACCCAAACACCTCTTAATTCTAGAAGGCAAATCCACCATTTAATGTTTGCACGTCACAACAACTATGATAGGTTATGTTTATTGTGTTCTCCATTTCTATCTAAAGGACCCTCATATTAGAATTAAATAGATTGAAAAGCTTATAGAAAGATTTTTTTTAAGAGTTGTCATGACTTATTGGCTAGTACTTTTCATTTATTGTTGTGACCACCTTAAACGTTTTATAGCCCATAGAAGGGATTCGTTGATGGTTGTGTTTGAAATACATATACACCCATATGTTCATCCATGGTTGGTGATGGCATTGTTAAAAGAGGTGGAAACATGAACAACTATATAGGAATGTTAGGGTATGTCCAAATATAGTTCTATATTGTAGGGGTGAGTTAGAAAATTAAAATCCTTCTCCTATAATGTCTAACACTCAGATGAATTATAATAATATATGGTGATGAAGGAATATTTAATTCTTCATGCCTAAAAAACTAACCCTACTATATTACTTTCACTAACTAGTCATCAAAGTGTAACAATAACAAGTTTACATGTATTCTTCCTTGAAAACATATATGCTAGTTAATAGAAAAAATTTTGAATCTTATCCCATTAAGCAATTCTATTTATTTTATCAATTCAAATATTTATAAATCAATTAAGCTACATGCTCTTTATTTCTTCCTTCTAATGAAGAGACACTACAATTGATAATTTAATCTTGAGTTGAGGGAGGTAGTAGTCTTACAAAATCAAGCGGAGTACTAGGATATCATGACCTCAAACCTTAAAAAAAAAAAAAGTTATCTATTTTGTTTACCACCACACCTAAAAGAAGATAATGTTTAAGAAAAATAAAAAAATAAAATGTAATGCAAATCAAAGAAAGAAATTAAGAAAATAGATAAAGCAAGTAAATAATGAAAAGGAAGATAAATTCAATTGAATAAATTGTCTATGTGAAGCTAGTCATTATTTACAATATTGTATGACTCTATTTATATTGTTATAAGTTATTAGAACCCTAAGTAATTTCTTAAACCTAATTCTATATGGATTGTCCATATCATATAAGTAGTTTATTTGTTGAATCATAATACAAATTATACTCTAATTAAACCATAACTCCTTTTTTTGATAAATACATGAAACCTAACCTATAATACTAACTAATAATACATGTTGATGATTTTTATTCTGCATAAGACTAGGCATTTTGGTGAATCATATAAACATTTTCTTTATAATCAATATCTTAATTTTGATCGATTACATAGTTTCTTTCATGTGGTCATTCATTAGTTTTTATTTCTAGTTGATCATACTATTCATGATTGATTTTAACTTATATTTTTTGTATGATAAAGAATAATTATTTTTTTTATTTGATGTAATTGTGAAAATATTTATTTTAGATATAAATAATAATAACAAATCAAATTTTAAAAGTGCTAAATTCGCAAAACATGACACATTCCCATTAATAGTAAAAACTTTCATAAACCCATCATCCATTGAACTTTATGAGAAATTAGATGATCATTCGAGAAAACATAAAAGAACTGCTTTGGGCGTGCTGATGTGCTTAAAGTGTCCCTTGTCAGGGAATATATTCATACGAGGCTGGAAATACAAAGAAAGCTGGTGTTTCTTTATGTAGGCAGGCGGCCCGCGCCCAAGAAAACTACAAGACGGACTCCACAAATACTTGCTTAATTTCTTAACCACAATGTACACCTTGCAGCTACCAATAACAAATGTGCATTATTGCTTCTTCACAAGAAACTTTTGTTGCATGAGACCCAAACCTACAAGGGAAACTTAGTAGCCCTTTTGTTTTTTGGACACCCCAACCAAAACAGGGTACCCTACAATTCTTTAGATAGGAAAATGACACCCTAGGAAAAAAGAGTAGGTTGCTTAGGAAATAATGGATTCAATTTTGGGTGAGGTTTTTAAAAGTATTTTTTAATTAAAATAATATTATTATTTTTTAACATCAAAATGATTAAAATCATTCAAAAACACTTAAAAAAAAGCAATTTAAAAATGTTTTGAAAAGAAAACAAATACTCAATATACAACTACTCCTCGTTTGTAAGACTGTGAGGGTAAATTAGCTAGGACCTAAAAGGTGCCCTGTGAGGAATGCCTTTTCTTCTCCTCGCACTGGAGGGAGGTGGAGGAGGCATGGGCGGGTATATGTCTTGCTGAGAGCCTTCACGCAACTCTTCTTCCCCTCTCGAAATGCCTTCTCTCCTTTCCATTAATGCCTCATTCTTCGCCTCTATGGTAAAGCTTGCATCACCATTTCGTTTTACTCCTACAAGCTACGTTTTTAAAGAAAATGTCAAACAAACCAACACATCCTATATAATTAACAAAACCATCCATAATCAGTATCATGTTTTTATATTTATTGTCATTAATTAACTATGGGATTATTTTTCTGTATCATGACGAAAATGGTGACAATGCTGACAAATTATAACCATCTGATGAACTGTGAGAAAGTGAAGTATATATATTTATGCAATATTAAGGTTAAGATCAAGGCAAAAACTAACCTTGCATCCTAATGAACAAAAGCGAAAAGGGTCCAAAAGGCTTCTTCCACAAATTACACAAATATGAGCAACTCCTTTTCCATATTTTGGCTGTGGCCTCTCATTGAGAAACAAGACTCTAGACTGTTTATCACATAGGTTTGAACCCCACTTATGTCCAGTACCTTTTGAATCTCTGCAACCCTCACTACATCGTGATATGAAGATCTCCTTATCTACCAATTGCCAAAGAAGAAA
>JAAWWB010002178.1:0-25010 GCA_018804465.1 Populus tomentosa | reverse complement strand
TATTTTTTTTGTGTTTGATTTATGCACGGAAGTCATTCGAAATTCAAATAAATTTATTATTATACCCTAAAATATAACAGGTGATAAAATTTAAAAGATCATCAACAATCTTCCTTCCGCGAATAGGAGCAGTCCGATGGCCATTCCCTCCCGTGCGCCTCATGTTACCTTCAGAGGTTATATAATGGTTATGGAGTCCTTAAACTCTAAAATGGTTATATAATAGCGTAGTAGAAGGCACGTGACGTCGCCTCTCCATTTTCCTATCTAAAATAGCAATAGGGTAGGGAGGTGAAGTTGGATCAACAGGAAATGGAAGAGTGCCTAAGTGATCTCCATAAGCAAATTTCACGTGAGAAACATGGAGTCTAGTATGAACGAAAGACACAAAAGCTAGATTTATTGATATAAACTAAATCAGGTTTAAATTTAATTTTAAAATATTTTTTTTATCAGTTTTACAAAATAACGCATATTTATTAAACTATACATCGAAACAAGATAGAATTTTATAAAAAGATACTAGACACATGAAAATATATTTTAATAAATTTTTAAATCAAATAAAATTCGGAAATATATTATTTCAAAGGGTCAAAGTTACTAGACAAATCTTGTCAAATCTACCACATTAGACCTTTGTGCAGGGAGATACTAGACACTTGAAAATATATTTTGGTAATTTTCAAGTTAAATGGAGTTCGAGAATATATTATTTCAGAGGGTCGAAGTTACTAGACAAATCTTATTAAATTTACCACACTAGATTTTTGTATACTATTTGGGACATATCTGAAGTTATATGTGTAAGTTTGTTGCGATTAAGGTTGGGCTAAAATCTGGACATCTCAAGTTTTTCAACCATATATAGTACATTTAATAATTCATCCAAACGAGAGAGAACGATATGTTTGAACTCATGATTGAAAATCTACTAAGAATATGCAAAAATTGAAAATTCGGACTACATAGAGTACTTTTAGCATGAAAACTTTGTTTTTATTAACTTTATTTTATTTATTTATTATTTATTTTTGTATAATTATTTTTTAATTTGGGTTTGTTCTGACCTATTAGATATTGTTTAGTTTGTTTTGGCCCTTTAAACATTGTTTAAGAATTTATTTCATTACTAGACTTATGTTAGTTGGTCACTAGTTTAGGCTCATTAGCTTGCAATCCAAAAAGAGTCCATTAAGATTCGTTAAAAAAGACTATATTATATTTTTTTAGCTGTAAATTTTTGCAACAAGTTGGAGAATAAATGTGAGTTTTTATTTTCTTTCTTTGTGTCAAAACAATCTTTCTTTATAGGGACAAAAATCATATACTGACTTATCAAATATTAACTGGCTTTGTGGTGTAATTCGCATACTTAGAGTTCTTAGATATAAAATTATTTTCGGGTCCAAATCATTTTTCAATACTTATGGTTTTTAGATACAAAATTACCTGTGAGTCAAGATTGTAACAAACCTGATTTTCAGTTTTTCAAGTTGTTATCTATTTTGTTGAGGGTTGCTTAACCATATAATAAAGAGATTCACTTCATCTAATGTATAAGAAACCTTACGAACTTTATCAACGACTTTAAAAAGGGCTATAAAATCATGAGGAAATTAAGCTTTTGAAATGGATGACGAGCCACAAAAATTTGCTTATAAACCTGCAACTTTAAATATACCATGCCTCTAATATGAAAATCACAATTAGTTCTCTTCTTATCAGCATGCTGCTTCATACGATGATGTGTATGCTGAAGATGATACTTACGTAAATGCAAAATAGACTCCTTATCAAACAACAATTTATCAATTGCCTTAACTTTATTCTAGAATCTCCAAGGAAATAGGATAAATTTAAAGCAGGAGAATATCCATATAAAGCTTCAAAAGGAGATGCGTATCATTCAATGGTTATTAGTATTGTATCATAAAGCCAAAGAAATCTGTAGGAATGGAAGATGCCATGAAACGTAGATAAGTCTCCAAATATCTGTTAACAACTTCAGATTGCTCATTTATTCGTGGATGATAGACAGTAGACATGTAATTCTATACCTTGCAGAGTAAACAAATCCTTCCAAAACATGCTTAAAAATGGATTGCGATCAGAGAAAATGGTAATAGGCAATCTATGCAATTTAAAAACTTTATATAAGAATGCTTAAGCCACCACGGACGCAGAATATGGATGGGCAAGGGGAATGAAGGATGCATATGTGGTTAAACGATCCACCGCAAAAAAAAGAAAAATATATTGACAAGTAACCCTTCAATAAAATCCATGGTTATATTAGTAAAAGTAAACTAGGGAATCAACATGCAATGGTTTTGTATTTGCATTTTTGGTACATCGAATATGGTTTTGTCAGTGAATATATCCCTTAACAAATTGGTTGGTTACACGTTTATTGTAAACTTCTATATATATATATATATATAACTTATTCTGGAAATTAAGATTAAAAAAAAAATTAAAAATTGATGTTAAAAGTGAAATTGAAAAATAAAAATAAAAGTGATGAGACAGGGAGAAAATTAACAAGAAACTTTGAGGATAAATTAAGATTGTATGTAAAGAAGGGGTTAAAGTGTAAATAATAAAAAAAAAAATATAAAAGCAACCTCCCCGCCCCCCCTCTCTCTCCCTTCATGGTTGGCTATAGTTGGAATACAAGAGGGGAGAAATATTTGATTTTTCTTCAAAAAAAAACAAATCTTATATAAAACATTAAAGAATCAGGGGATTTAGAGGGGGGGTTAAGAGAAACACTTACCACCACACCATTAAACACCAAAACAAGAGATAAAAGTGAAGGAAATCAAGGGGGGAAACAAAGCACTATCACGACAGCAAGGGCATTTGACGCAGGGATTCAGAAAATTTTGACTAGTTGAGATTCAAATTCTAGATTATCATTCGGTAAATAGTTCTAATCCTACTCTAGCAATTTCATATGAAGTGGATAACAATTGAGGTGATTAATGAAATTAATGCTAGGGTTTATGATGGAAATTTAGGGGAATTGTAAATTGACTATAAATTGAACAAATCAAATTAGATTAGGTTAGGTTGAGTGTGAAATCAGGTAGAAATGATGAAGAAAATCATAAGGTTCTTAAGAGTCCAATGGCTAGCCAATGAAGGACCAAATTGCATGAAGTAGATTTGTACGTAGTTAAGAGAAATTGTGGTGAACTAATGTATAATTGTGTGAGGAAAGTGATTTTGAAAAAAATTAGTAACAATTTAAAGTGTAATTGAAATATTATAATGTTGAGAATCTAGAATTTTGAATTTAGAGAGGATTGATGCTTTGAAAGGTAAAGAAATATTGGGCAATGTTTGACTTTTCATATAAGAAAGAATTAATTAAAAATGTAAAGAATGAATTATGATAAAAGAAGAGGTGGTTGTGCCGGCCAAAGAAAAAATAATTGAAATAGAAATACAATGATGATTGTAGTATATGAAACGCAGTGTAATTGTAAATGTCGTTAATTCATATGAACCTTGGAAGGTTGAAATTTGAGATATTGTAACATATATATGAGAAAAATGCTTGTTTGAATAATGAGAAGGTGAATGAAATATTTTGTTATTTGTGTAATTCATGGATGAAAAACCGGATAATTTCATCTTTTGACTTTCATATGAGTTTAGGGCATGAAAATAATACAATTTGAAATTAATTTCTTCATAGCAGTGATAACAAGGGACATTAACTTTCTAATAAAATTGATCTTGCATAGTTCAGAGTTATAAAACTTCGGATATAGACAAATATATGAGAGGTATTAGGGGTGAGAATTGTGTTGGAAAGTTTTGTTGAGTTGTGATATCGAGTAAATTGGGTGCGTTAAAGGCTGAATTAAGCCTTCCCTTCTTCAGTCTAAATATAGTCTAGTAGTTGGTGAATATTAGTTACAGTAAAAACTATATTTCTTATTATTATAATTGTGATGTAAATGAGAGATTGTATCCTTGAATGAATAGTCTAAATTGATCGGGATTGGATAGTTTCTACCTTAATTAAAAAGTTATTTTGATGTGAGACTTAATCTGGTAGTGAATACAAGAAAGAAATTTAGAGCATGTGCGTGTGTGTGTGGAATGAGCATGCAATGAAAAATAATGCGGAACACTTATTGATACAGGATAGGTCATAACAGCTGTGCAACAAAAATGGAGGTATTACTCGAGCTCCGACAACAAATAGGTGTCACACCTCAACATTTTCTTATAGTTTATCATAATAGCTTATTGAGAAACTATAATATTATATCATATTAAAATCATGGCAAAGGGAGAAGGAATTAGTTTCTTGGTATTGGGACTAATGCCAGGTAATGGACGTTGAATTGGATCCTGAAAAAGGGAATAGTGCCCAGTAATGGGCTATAAATTTAGATTCCTGAAAGCAAGAATAATGCCTGGACACGAGTGAAGGAAAGAGTTACCTGGTGTTGGGTATTACTTGGAAATATTGGGTTTTAGAAAATTGATATATGATGAGGGGTAATTTCCATGAATGGGATGCTTATATTAAGTTTATGTTGAACATACAATTTCGATACGGTGAATGAATATTGTAGATTAATGAATAAATTCTATTGACTTTTAATAAGAAATTATTGATAATATTGATTTTACAATATATATGCATTCTTATGTTAATTATGTTTGTTTGATAATCTACATGTTATAAAATTAATTATTTTTTATAAATTAGTTACATGTCACAACCATGAGCTAAATGATAGATAATTAATACAAATTTTTTGATAATTTTGAATGAATATGTAATAGATGCCTCTTTTGTACTGTTGCAATTAAATATTAATTGCCTTGGAGATTATGTAATTTGAATTCGATCTTTGATGTGAACTTATGACATCTCATTATTTTCTTTTGTATTGTCATAAACATTAGTGTTGTGATTATATTTCACTATTTTTAGATAATTTAAGTATTTATCTATCTATCTATATTAAAATATAATGGAATGTGATGGATGAAATATTCTAATTATGTGATACAATGAGTCTAGGATAATTAGACAATAAATGAGATGTGAAATGGTTGAGTATTGAAGTATAACAGGTTTCTAGTCGATAATTTAGGACCTCTGAGTATAGAGGATACTCTCCTGAAATTTTAGCATGAATAAAATAAGTGTAACATCAAATAAGATAACACGCAATCATCACTCGGTATCTTATGAATATTACACTTATTTTATTCATGTATAACATATTTATTATTAATAAATGCTTTCTTTTCTTTTCATTTATATTTGATTAATAAATCCAATGTTTAATTAATGAATCTAAAGTAAGGATAAAGTTCATAAGATTAAAATACTTTGCAAATAAAATTATAAAGTTGTTATAATTATGAGATGTTCATGGCATCAAAATATTATTTCTAAATGTTATTAGTTAATGTTCTATTAATACTGGAGATTAATTATAGTTGTTAAGACAATACATATTATATTTTTTTCTTTATGAAAAAAAACAATTACTTTCATAAGCTGAGGTATGAGAGATATTTGAAACTAATATGTAGGTACTTGTTAAATGACATGTACACTGAACTAGCCCACATGAGAATTCTATATGGAAAGATCACCAATGCCTATGAAAAGGCTCATGTGACAGTGTTGAGAACAGAAATGATTTAACAAAGTCGACATACTTCAATCAATAATATCTAGATTAGAGTATTTTTGATGAAAGGATATTAATTACACTTAGAAATTAGTTATTAAAAAGTTAAATCAAACCACTTATGAATTTCCTAATATTTGTGAGATCTTGTCAAGTTGCTAGAGATTATAATTGATCTTAATAAATAAATAAATCAATTGTTGAATTGATAATAAATTAAATTATTTAATTTATTTAATCCTATTTTATTTACAATCATGGTTTATATATGAAGAAACTTATTAGGGAATCTAATGAGTCAAACACATAAGAACCATTGGTTAGAAACTAAAATAAAATGATTAATCAAGTGTGACTTGATTGTAAAATAGTTTAAGAAATTAAGGACTGAAATGTAATTAATAATAGGATTACAATTCTAGATATAGAAAAAAACTAAGTAGGGACTTGAGGGAATCAATTTCTAAAATTATCCTTAAATAATATATGTTATATTATTGAAGTAGCAAATTGATAATTTTCTATTTATATAGTTTTCAGGTTTTCCTATAAATATAATATTATGCCTCTTATTTCTTATACAAAGAAAAACTATATTAAATACAAAAACACCTGAATCAGAAAAGAAAAAAGCCAGCACTAAAAAGTATAATAATCTTTCTCTCTTAAAAAGGTTTAGGATATTTCTCATCGGTGGTTCATTTGAGTTATCGTTAGAAACTGAACACTTGAACGACTTGTAATTTGTGATAACCCAACCTTGAAGCAATTATTCAAAGTCGAAAAGAATAATTGATTTTCAGATAATATTTATATAAACCCTAAATTAAATTATATTTGTCTAACAAGATTCTTGAAACTCTTGAAAAGTTCTTAAATTTATAGTTTCAACTACGTATATATATTTTTAGCTTGCATTGCCTTCTTCTAATGAGGAAGTTGAAGGGCCTGATGGTAAGAAGAGGGCTCTGGAGGCTGAGTTGTAAGATCATCAAGAAAACACATAGGTATTAGATGTCTAGTTGAAAAGAATGTTTTTAGTTTAGATTGCCTGTTTGAGCGTGTGTAACCATGGGATGAGTATGTTGTGGTAAAATGGAAGTTGCTGACTCGGTTGGGAAAGAAGGCAAGACTGATCACATTCGAGTTGTGGGCTGAAATGCTGAAGATTGGTTGGTTGCAAGCTCTGCAACAGACACTCCATTGATTGACAAACTAATTGGTGATCCAGGCAGAGCATGATTTTCAAGAGACTTAGGAAGAGTTTGTAGTTGAAACAATCGAGGATTATATGAATTTGAAACTGTATTTGTCTTGAAAGGAAAATGTAGCTCATTAAACTTGACATGTCTGCTGATAAGGAGATGACAATAATGTGGTTTAAGACAGCAATATCCTTTGTGGTTGGCTGAGTATCCAAGAAAAACACAGTAGACAACTTTATATTCCAACCTGGATTTACCAAAAGGTGAAAGTAAAGGATAACAAGAACATTCAAAGACCCGTAAGAAGTCAAGGCTGGGTGAAGAGCCGAATACAATTTCATGAGGAGACTTGTATTTAACAACTAAAAATAGGAGGCGATTGATGAGAAAAACAGCAATTTTGAATGCTGCCATCCAATATTTAGTTGGAATAGATGCATGTGCCATCAGAGTTAGACCTATGTCGACAATATGTCGATGTCGACGTTCAGCAAGACCATTTTGTTCTGGTGTCCCAGGATACGAGAATCGATGAATTATACCATGAGCTGTAAAATAATTTTGCAAAACAATGTTAATGAACTCAGCACCACTATCACTTTGAACAATTTTCACAGATGTACTAAACTGATTTTCCATTTGTGTAATGAATGTTGGAAATATAGTTGAAACATCAGATTTGCGAGCCATAGGAAAAAGCCATATAAAACGAGAATGTTCATCGATAATAATCAAATAGAATCTAAAGCCATAAAAAAAGGGAGACTGATGTAGTCCCCTAAACATTAGTATGTAGTGTATGCAGAAAGGAAGTTGAATATGATTGATAAGAATTAAAAGGCAGCTTTGCAGACTTGCTCAATATACAACTCTTACAAAAATCTATTTGTCTATTCAATGACGGTAGAGATAATCTGCTCAGAATTTGAGAGTAAGGATGGCCAAGACATGTGTGCCACAGACTGCCTGGAACTTTATTTACTAAGAAATTGAAGAAATAGTTGCCGTAAATTGATGAGGATATAAGCCATCTTCCATGGACCCTTTAAGAATAACTTGCTTTGTCTTCATGTCCTTGAGAAGAAATCCCCATGGATAAAAAAGAAAGTAACAGTTATTATCTCGTCTAAATTGAGATACAGATACCAATTTATTTTTTATATAAGGAACAACCAGCACATTATTGAGCTTAAGAGTAGTAGTAGGTAGATTAGGAGTATAACAGTATTAGGACCATAATAGGAGTTAATACCTTATACCTCACTGGAATTTGGTGTCATATGTTGGTTGGAACCAGTATAGGGATACCAATTATCCTATGCATTGTTTCTTACTTGAAAGGTAGTAAAAGCTTTATATTGTGCAGATTCATCATATGAAGCAAAGTAACCATCAGCTTTGTGATTTGGACCACCATAATGAAAGCAAGTGATACCTTCTCGTCCGTGACCAGAGCTGCGACCTGGACGAGTGAAAGAGGACAGTTGTGTTCTAAAGGAATTGTCAACAGATCGTGAGTTATAAACATCTTTGTTATGTCCCTGGATTTGCATTTTGGAATAGCCATTAGAACAACCACGCATGTTAGAACTTCCTTAAGCTTTTGTATGAGAACGATTTCTATTTGTGTAGAGGCAACATTGGATGGAGTGGTTTTTGCATTGTGAAGTTTGATTTCAAAATAACATAGTTTGCTAATCATGCCTTCACAAGGAGGAAACATGTCACGAGCATTAAGTGCTGCAACAATAGGATCAAACTCAGATCCTAAGTCATGCAGGATGCAAACAATGAGATCATCATCATCCATTGGTTTTTCTGCACCACAAAGTGACAAGGCCAAATACTTGGCTTTGTGCAAATAGTCTTCTAAGGATTAAAAACCTTTGCTAAGAGTCTGCAACTCTCCCTTCATTTGTTGTATACGATCTCAAGTATGACTTCCATAAAGAGTCTCTAAAACAATCCAAGCATCATGACCGGATTCACTATTGATGGCTTGGGAAAGAGGATCGTCTGGAAAAAAGCTATTAATCCATCCAAGGATCAATTGATTAGTACATAACCAAGTTATTGCTGCTAGATTTGATTGTAAGGTGCCATCAGCACCAATGATGGTTAATTCAGGACAAGAAATGTCATTAGTTACATAACCAAGGAGACCATGACCTCTCAGAATTGGTATAACTTGAGCTTTCCATAACATATAGTTATTGGAGGCAAGCTTGATAGAGATATCGGGTAAATGAGTCTTGGCTGGTGGAAACTCACTATTGATGGCTTGGGAAAGAGGACAATCTAACAAAGAGCTATTCATATAACCAAGGATCAACTGATCAGTACGCAGCCAAGTTGCTGCTGCTAGATTTGATTGCAAGGTGCAATCAGCACCAATAATGGTCAATTCAGGATAAGAAATGTCATTAATTACATAAGCAAAGAGACCATGACCTCTCAGAATTGGTATAACTTGAGCTTTCCATAACAGATAGTTATTGGAGGTAAGCTTTATAGAGATATCGGGTAAATGAGTCTTGGTTGGTGAAAACTCACTATTGATGGCTTGGGAAAGAGGACCGTCTTGCAAAGAGCTATTGATCCATCCAAGGATCAATTGATCAATACGCAACCAAGTTGCTGCTGCTGGATTTGATTGCAAGGTGCCATAAGCACCAATAATGGTCAATTCAAGATAAGAAATGTCATTAATTACATAAGCAAGGAGACCATGACCTCTTAGAATTGGTATAACTTGAGCTTTCCATAAAATATAGTTATTGGAGGCATGCTTCATAGAGATATTGGGTAAATGAGTCTTGGCTAGTGAAAACTCACTATTGATGGCTTGGGAAAGAGGACTGTCTGACAAAGAGCTATTAATCCATCCAAGGATCAAATGATTAGTACGCAACCAAGTTGCTGCTGCTGGATTTGATTGCAAGGTGCCATCAACACCAATAATGGTTAGTTCAGGATAAGAAATGTCATTAGTTACATAACCAAGGAGACCATGACCTCTCAGAATTGGTATAACTTGAGCTTTCCATAACATATAGTTATTGGAGGCAAGCTTGATAGAGATATCAGGTAAATGAGTCTTGGTTGGTGAAAACTCACTATTGATGGCTTAGGAAAGAGGACCATCTGACAAAGAGCTATTCATCCATCCAAGGATCAACTGATCAATACGCAACCAAGTTGCTACTGCTGGATTTGATTGCAAGGTGCCATTAGCATCAATAATGGTCAATTCAGGATAAGAAATGTCATTAGTTAAATAAGCAAAGAGACCATGACCTCTCAGAATTGATATAACTTGAGCTTTCCATAACAAATAGTTATTGGAGGCAAGCTTGATAGAGATATCAAGTAAATGACTCTTGATTGGTGAAAACTCACTATTGATGGCTTGGGAAAGATGACTGTTTGACAAAGAGCTATTCATCCATCCAAGGATCAACTGATCAATACGCAGCCAAGTTGCTACTGCTGGATTTGGTTGCAAGGTGCCATTAGCATCAATAATGGTCAATTCAGGATAAGAAATGTCATTAGTTAAATAAGCACATAGACCATGACCTCTCAGAATTGGTATAACTTGAGCTTTCCATAACATATAATTATTGGAGGCAAGCTTGATAAAGATATCGGGTAAATAAGTCTTGGCTGGTGAAAACTCACTATTGATGGCTTGGTTAAGAGGACCGTCTAACAAAGAGCTATTGATCCATCCAAGGATCAACTAATCAGTACGTAACCAAGTTACTGCTGCTAGATTTGATTGCAAGGTGCCATGAGCACCAATAATGGTTAATTCAAGACAAGAAATGTCATTAATTACATAACCAAGGAGACTAAGACCTCTCAGAATTGGTATTACTTGAGCTTTCCATAACAGATAGTTATTGGAGGTAAGCTTGATAGAGATATCAGGTAAATGAGTCTTGGCTGGTGAAAACTCACTATTAATGGCTTGGGAAAGAGGATCGTCTGACAAAGAGCTATTGATCCATCCAAGATCAGAAGGCATGGGTAAAACAAAGGAGGTAGGGGAGTCCACTTCAGGCTCTGATACCATGTAGAAATATGCAAAACAAAAGAAAGGCCACACCCGTCTTCTGTTATTAGTCATGTGTGTGTGTGTGTGTGTGTGTATTTTTTTTGATCAAATGTAAGTATTGTATAGATCAAAAAGTAGCAAGCGAAGCTTGCGAAACAAGCTGGAAACCAGCAGAACAAATGAACATACATAACCCGTCAAAGGGAACAAACTCTCTTAAACAGTGAAGAGAAAAAACTCTAAAGCACAACCTAAATGCAAAAAGCAACAAGGAAAACGACAATGCTAGAATCAGCATACACAAAAGCAAGCTCCCAGGGCAAAAGTGGGTTCCTTGATGAAGTGCGGTCGTGCGCATCGATACCAACAAACAGCCACTAGCAAAGTGAAACTGTAGCCAAACAAAGCCATGCAGATGACTAGCTTAATCACGCCAAGAGAGAACTCTCGGCCAGCTATCCCAGCATCATCAAAATGGATTGCCACCTCGATGCCAGCAAAAGCAAACAACCAAATTCTTAATTACATGAGTGATTGTTGCCTATATACATGGAGGAATTATAGGTAACAACATATTTGTAGGATTACGCAAATTCTTCTAATGTTATGATTGATCACATGAATCCAACTACTATAAAACATTGATTTTTTTTATTTCTAACTGTGATGGATCTTTATCTTATTAGTTAAAAGTCCTTTAATACTTTAAATTAATTTAGACCACTTCTTTTATTATATAATTTATTATTGTGAAGACTTAAACATAATAACATATAAAATAACACTTGTTTAACATTTATAATAAATATAATTAATTTAGATTTAAATGCTTGGTTTTTTTCCCCAATATAACAATTAATAGAGTATAATAAATGCACTTTTAACTTTTGTCTTTTTACTTATGCAAAGGTACTATTAAACTACAATCATATTGGTTTCATGAGGGGAAAAATGATGTTTATAAACTCTAAAATAACTAGAAACTCTTACCAAATTTTGAAGTTTTTAGTTTTTACATCTAGTCAAATCCTCCTGCAGGCTTTCTTTTCCTGCCTTCTTTAGTTCTTTATATTTCAAATTAGTCACGAACATGAATTCAGCATCCATAAACTTGTTTTAAACTCCCAAATACAATCTCAAAACAAGATTTAACTAAAAAAACCTTAAGAACTAAGATGTTTCATTTTAAAATTTAAATGTTGCTAGTTAGTAATCGCTATAATCAGCGGGTAAAATGCCTCTGAAGGAGGTAATTGATTATGAGCACCGTTGTTGACTGATCAAAGATGAAAAACGTGGCTCTTTGTCCAAGTCAAAGGCCAAATAAAAGGGCCGAAGAATGGACAACTAAGATTTGTCTACAAAGCCAATGAGCTATATTGAACTGGCATTAACACCCTCTTCTTCCCTAATGCAACCATATTATTCGATAGTTTCACCCATATTTAATTAGTGTTTTGCATATGTTATATATATAAAATGCCTTGATATTCTTTGTTTTATGTTTTTAAGGCACTTTTGGATGAAAGATGAAAAAAGGAGTAAATTGGACGTAATTGGCATATTTGACCTTTAGTTGATGTTTTGTGCAGAGCGTGAGCTCTAAAGGTCGAAATGAAGTGATTCTATTGGCATTAAAAAGCTAACATCCATACCTTTTTGGACTTCTAAGGCAAGACTATAAAATAAGGAAGAGCATGGAAATCACAGCTTTCAAAATCAAATCTTGCAATCTGCTAGTGTTGACCTTCGGTAATTCCAACTTGAATATCTAGAGCTACAAAAATCCAATTGATGGAAACTAAATTTTTTTGGATTCTTGACTCAAAGGACTATAAACGCTCCAAATTTCAGCAAAAAACGATGTCATATGAGGGAGATATGATTTTTCAAAGATGACAACTGAATTCTGCTAGCAAACAAGTTTCGTGAAGAAATGAGTCCAAATTACGTTCTGGAGCATCTAAACCGATATCCAAGTTTTTATTTCAGCAATTTAACTCCTCTAAGTCAAAGCTTGAAGATTTCATGCAAGACTACTTCTTCGTTTTTAGGAAAATAGTTATTGAAGTACTTAAATGTAAATAGTCTACTTAAGAGAGGATTATTTTGTAAAATAGAGACTAGGATTTCATAAGATATAAAAAGAATGAGAGAAGAGAAGGGGGGCAGCCAGCCAAGAGGAGAAAAAAGGTGTGTTGTGTTTGAAGTTAGGGTAATTAATCTGTGTGACCGCGACATCACAACATTCCCTTATTCAAAAGGTGTCAAAACTTTTTTTTCTTAAAAAAAAAAGTCACAAACACTTTTTTTTTTAGGAGTGTTTGTTTTTGTAGTTTAATTTTTTAAAATATACTTTTTATCTAAAAAATATCAAATTGATGATTTTTAGGTATTTTTTTTATAGTTTTAATATAATGATGTCAAAAATAAAAAATAAAATTAAAAAAAAACATTATTTTAATATATTTTTTTAAAATATCATACACATGATAACAAATGCACGCTGTAACACAAAAATGGAGCACATTATACTATACTAAATGACTGTTTTGGAGTCACCCTCAATGCACTGCTACTCTTACCACAAATTATCTAAAACATTGAAAGATCTAGGCTTTATGATTTGTTCATGTAAACAGTAAGATGGAACAGTGAAGCTCCATCGCAAAGTTAGATCAACTAAGCAGAACATCTATTTGATGTGGCATTTTAACCCCAGGATCGACCTCCTCTTGATTTGTTCTCATGACTTTATTTGCATAGGATATCTTGTAATGTTTTTGAACTTTGATCCCGTTGTTGTCTTTCGTCTTCAAGGGTAAAAGTTTTAATTGATTTGGTTTGGATCCCATTCTCTACCACTATGTTTCTGGGTTGGCAACTCTTTTATACCATGACTCTGCTATAATTATAGAGTCTGAAGAGCCTATTTATCGACACATGAGATTTTAATTTCTTTTTTTTTTTCCACTATGTTTTCCTTCCCACGTTAAAGGATTGCAAGTGATCTAATAGGCCTGCCGTTAATTATGAACCCATTCATGCCATGAGTCTGTCCACAAGTGTTTCGTTTTTTCCTTGTATCCTTCTTTGTTATGTTGTTTCTATAATGTGGCAACGCTTAAATAGAATCCATTGTTGCATTACCAGACACTAAGAGCGATTGTTGCTAGTGGACGAAAGATAGAGATGATGCCAGCCACTAAGAGCCATTAAGGTAGGGATTGGGTTGGTGAGACATGGCATGCACTGCATTTTCTGATGGGCCTTCTTTGGTTCCTTTGATTCAACTTTGGCTTTGGAAATCAACTTATGTTCCAGTTGGTACCTGACTTAAATCGTCGTAACTTTCCATTTTATTTTCCCTTCATATTATTTCTTCTTGGTCCTACCTATGTCTTCTCGAGGAGGAAGCGATTGACTCTTTATTGAGGCCATCTAATATTCTCAGTGACTGATTTTGGTGGCCAAGGTTCTTCTCTTACTTTAGTTATTATTTAGTTTTCATCTTTATTAATATGGTACAATCTTTGTTTCTTAGTTGTGTGTTGAACTATGGAGGTATTGTGATTGTTCTGGATTTGAATCCAAGTATTCCCTGTGTTTGTAGTCTCTCGTAGGAGGACTTAATTTAAACTTTAACCTCACTTTTGTTGTTTGAAACCACAAGGTGTTTTGGAGTCAATATTGTACCCGAAGCAGACTCTAGCTAGCATTTTACATGGACGATGTTTATGATTGATTAGTTCATGGCAAATAAAGAATGGTTAATGTTTAACTCTAAGAGGTGTGCCTCAAATAGTTAAATTCTAAGTTTGCTCTTTATAGATTACGAGTTCTAGTCCTACAAACTTTAGGGTCACTGGAGGCTTACATGGTCGTTAACTTCAGGTCCCGTAAGATTAGTTGAGGTGCATACAAGTTATCCCGAACATTCATGTTAACAAAAAAAAAAAAGATTAATGTTTGCACTTAGAATATTGATGCACATGGATATGGATATCATGGTTTTATGCATTATTGTCCAGGGTCAGCTAAGTTAATAGTTTTTCAAAGCTAATATAAATGGAATTAATGTCATGTAGTAGAGATATAGGGTACTCTATCTTAGGGCACTAAGATTATTAGTCTTTCAAAGCTACTTGCTTTTTTGCTGCCTTTTTCTTTCTCACATGTCTTTACTTTGAGTTGTTGAAGTTGTGTTTATGGAATATTCTGAGAGTGTTAGTATTGTATTGTGCATTATTATTTTCTATTCAGTATGGATGATATTCAATTTTATATATGGTCATTGCTCTTTCTGCTACCCTTTTTTATTCTCTCAATGGCCAGGAAAATCAAGGTACGTATGCTCATTCTCCTAATTTAATTAGCATAGAATCTTTTCTCTGTACAAGAATTGCATCTTCTTTTGCCTCTCGGTAATAGAAATATGCCTTTTGTATGAAAATTGTTACCATACACAGCCTCCTAGCCATACTTTTGCAACAATTTATATACACATTGTATAGTACTTGCTGTTGCATGTAGCATTCATAATCACATGTATATTTTTTAGGCATCCACTTCCATCATGTTAACTTTGACATAAAATTTAGCACTTCCTCTTAAAACAGGCAAGATTTAAAATTTTCTTACGTGCACTAATTCCTTTCCTCAGGAAGCAGTACATACACGTTGTACATGATCACAATAAGTACTAAAACATCTTCACAGGTAACCTGGGCTTTCAAAAATGGCAACCTTGAAACACCCTGAATGTATTTGTTGCACCACAATTAATATACTATAGCTTTGCTACAATGAAAGTATGACAAGAACACCCAGCACCGCCAAACATTGTTGCAGCAAAGCATGACAATAATACCTAGTTATTCCTACAAGAAAATTCATCTAGCATAGATCAACCTCTTTTATAGCGATTATTGATACGATCAAAAGATTGATGTCTTCTCCCAAGTGCAGGAGTGTCAAAGTAATAAATAACCCGGCAAGACCGGGATCGAATCACAGAGAGGTTAATTGTATAAATTATAAATAACAATACAACAACAACAACAATAATAACAACAATAATAACAATAATAGTAATAGTAATAGTAATAATAATATTAATAGTAGTAGTAGTAATAATAATAATAATAATAATAATAATAATAATACTCAGTACGTGGCATTGTTATACCTGAGAATGATCTAAAAGATCAGGTCATAGGTTTCCAGCCTATATACTGAGTTTATGAAAAGATCAAAGATATATATATATATATATATATATATATATATATATATATATATATATATATAAACAGATTTCTGATGCGAATGATCAAGGCAAAACCAATATTATATAATATAAACAGATTTCTGATGCGAATGAACAAGGCAAAACCAATATTATATAATATAAACAGATTTCAAGACCAATAATGTCAAGATCCTTGATCAAACACAGAGTAAACTTAACGTACATAAAATATAACAAGAATGTAAATAGTAGTAGTAGTAGTAGTAAAAAAGAAGAGGAAGAAATTAATGAGAACTTTGAGATGGAAGATTACTGTAAGGATTAAACAATGATAAAAACAAATGTCAAGGTTAGAGGATCCACTAATGGTATTTCAAACAAGTATAGTATAAACTCTTATTACTCAATTTTGAAACCACACACGAAGGAGGTTCCAATCGGATGATTTGTCATTAATAGCTCATTATAAATTGTTAACATGATCATATTAATTATCTTATTTACGTAACACCAAACTTTTAAATATTTTCAGAAATTCATGATGCTAACTTATATTAACAACAAATCAAGTTCCTTTCATAGCACAAGTGTAGGTAATACCATACGGTTGGGCTATGAGAGTGCCAAGCATTATTTGTACCAAGTGTTATACAACACAAATCTGGATTAACCATTTAAAAAGCAAGGTATTAAGAATTAGTAAGATAAAAAGATAAGACATGTTAATATTAAACATTAAGGTCCATGTTGAGTTTATACTATACTTATTCTTACACCATTAGTGTAACCTTTTCACATTGACATCATAAACTTAGCTAAACATAATGAAGAAGAGAAACATAAATAAACAAAACAAGAACATAAATAAGATACAAGTTAACTAAGAAAAAGAAAGGAAATGAAAAGCATAAACAAGATATTAATGAAAGCAAAACTTAAGAATTACAAAAAAAAATATAAAGAGAGAAATAAGAGCATGATCTTGATCTGAACAACCAAGCCCCTAAATGCATGGCAAATGCCTCTTTTTATAGGCTAAAATTCAGAATTATTGATTTGATGACTAATTGTTGAGTCGGTGGCCAACTCTTGACTTGGTGAAAATCCTTATCTTCTTGTTTGAATAAAACGAAATTTCTAGCATCAGAACTGGGACCACTTGAAAACATGAAAGTTGTAGGAAATTGTCTCAGCTTTCCAGAAAAAATAAAATGGAGGTCATTGGGGCTTCTAGAACTCCAGATATGGGCCAAACACTAAACAGTGTTTGGGCTGCAGGACAGATTCGAACTTCTTCGTTGTTGCTATAATTTGGACTTGCAAACGACCTTTTTAGATCTTGGTGTCCACATGAAAGTTGTAGGCCTATGTCTTACTGAATCTGTGTAAACATTTGAGATTATTTTGACATCTAGAACTCGAGATATGACCCAATTACCGAATAATGTTCCAGTTTGGACTGCACCAACATCTTTTTTCTAAGTTTGGCCCTCTCTTTGTCCTTTTAATTTCCATACTTGAACTCATCAATCAATCCTTTGATTTATGTGATAGGCATGCAGTTAAGATGAACATTTACCATATATTAAGGCGTTTTATAGTATTAGACTTGTTATTATAAAACATGCTTTAGTTAAGGAGTTATTGATACTTTAAGTGCAAAATGATGATATAAAACCTTGATAAATATACACTTTTAAGTACTAATTAGTTATCATTGCAATTCAGTACTACTTTGACCTTGAAAAAGTTCCTAAATGAACATTTTGTTCACCAAGTCATTTGATTCCAAGGATCCAAACATTAAATTGACAAGAGATTCCATAGCATTGATAACACAAGCAATGTGCAAGAATCTATTAGGTCTATTATAAGGTTTAAAATAAAGTGGATCCAAGAGGATTTTGATGGAATAAATCAAGAGACTCGGGTTAAAAATATTAAAATTTGTCAATCTAGACTTTTGTCTACTTTTCAGGTCATAAATGGAGTTGCAAGAGGATTTTGGATGCGATTCCAAATGTGTTGGAAACTAGATATTTGTATCTTTTCAATGATATATTTTAAGCTTGTTAATTCATCTAGACAAGAGAGAATAATGTGTTTGAAGTTGGATTTAGAATCGACTAGCAAAATACAAAAATAAAAGAGATTGTTTTCTTAAGAGTTATGAATTTCATTCACTACAATGAGTCTTTAATGCTATTGGAAACTTATGTGGCATACTTTGGCTTACTTATTTTACAAGGATCTCATATCAAACAAGAAGAATTAATTGGTCAAAAATCAATTTTTATTTTACAAGGCATCAGGTTTTGTTCAACAAGGATTCTTCAATAATTATTTCTCTTGAGTATTTTTCACTATTATTTGCAGCAAATGGTGAAAAATAATCTTAGACTATTTTTTATTTTATTTTTTATTTTGAACCTTATTTTAATTAGTTTGAGCTTTATTTAAATTAGATGCATGTTTGACCCATTAGTTTTAGTGTTTACATATAAATACTCTTTTTTAAGGATTTTTATTTAGTTGATGATTACAAGTAATTATAGGATTTTCTTAGATCTTGCTATATCTAGGTTTATTTTTTTCTTGGTTTCTTTCTCTCTAGGTTTTTGGATAATATAAAAAAAAGATTGATTCTTGATTAATCTTTGTGGTGTTTCGGTTTAAAAAAGAAACAAAGAAGAAGATAATCAATTTTTGACAGGGAAAAAGACTTGAAGCTGTTGAAAAATTACTTACAAACAACAAATCATGTTCATCTTTGTGACTTGAGAAATTCAAATCTTATTAAAAAAAAAAAATCAAAATCACAAATCTTGAAAGGATTCTTGGAGAAGTAATTTAGAAATTTTGAATCATGCATGAACTAGGGTTTAGCCGAAACTTTTCTTGGAGTTTCTAAGTGATCTTTGTTAGTTCTTGCAAATTTGGGTAGAATAGAATTATCTTTTGTCAATTTCTTTAGTTTTTTTTATTTCTTGCATTGTTTTCTTTATTTTCTTGAATTTAATAGTTTTTTTTGTTTGTTAATAATAATTCTTGTTTTTATTTTGTGTCTTCATTTTCATCATTATATTCTTAGAAATATACATTGCTACTTGTAAGTTTGTCCTTAATTTTCATTTTGAGGAGTTTGGATAATTGTTGATTCTTGAGTCTTTAAACATAAAATAAATTATTACGTAGTTTGGTTAATTATTTGATAAGTTGTTAAATTACTTTTAAGAATCAAAGTATAGGAATAGAGTGGTAAAAAGCATAACGAGACTATTAGAGTGAAGATACTAATAAATTGTGTGAAACATGAGAAAAGTGAATTTTATTGTAAGAGTAAACACGTGAGATTTTTTTGAGGAATTTTTTTTTCTTTATTGCTAACATTTATTTCAGGTATAAATAATGTTTTTAAAAAGTGTTGATAAAAAACCTAGAACCATGGAGGAAAGGCAGAATAAAATGGAAGCAATGATGGAGGTGTTAAGAAGTAAGTTTGATGAGATGATTAGTAGACAAAGAGTTTTTAATTGTAAAGAAAAGGAAGTTGAAATGCCTATCATTAGAACTACAAAGAATGATGAGAGTGTGGGCGATCATTTTGAAGATAAAGAAAAGAAATTTTTAAAGGATGATGATAAAAAATTTTCTATGAAATTAGTAAAGGAGCAACAAAGAGAGAACATCTTTCATACTAGATGGCATATTAGTAAAAAGGTGTGCAATATGATTATTGATAGTGGAAGTTATGCTAATTTTCTAGTACTACACTTGTTAAGAAATTGAGTTTAAACATTGTTAAGCATGATAGACCATTTAAGTTTTGATGGTTGAATGAATGTAGTGAAGTAATGGTGACTAAACAGGTATTGACTTCTTTTTTTAATGGAAAGTATAAGGATAAAGTTTTGTGTGATGTGATTCTTATACATGCTAGTCATATATTGCTGGGGAGACCTTGACAATTTGATAGGAAGGCCAAATATGATGGATTTAAAAATAGATATTCTCTTGAGAAGGGTGGAAAGACATACACATTTGCATGATTATCACCTAGATAGGTTTACGAAGATCAATTGAAATTGAAAAAACAAGTGAAGCTGAAATAGTAATACAACAATGTGAGACTGTGGTTATCATGTAAAAATATGCACGGAAGTGGTTTATAAGGTGTGCTTATATGAAATTATTATCAGTAATGATTTTTATAATGTGTCGTTGGAGGTAAGAGTTGACAAAACGAGAGCTTTAAAAGCTTAAGCAAGATTAATTAAAGTTGAAAAGAGAAAGCAAAGTCGAGGAGACCAATAAACCATATGAGGTCATAAGTTTAAAAAGTAAAAATAAAGTTAGTCTTAGAAAAAAAAAAAAGAGAGAGAGAGAAAAAACTCAGATTCAGCAAAGGGAGAAAAAAAAAGCCAATTGAAGTTGAGAGTGGAGAAAAGAAAATAAGGATGAGAAAATAAAAATATAGAAAATATAGGTAAACACTTGAGTTTCTATATATATATATATATATATATATATATATATATATAAAGCAAGATAAAGAGTGCTTTTTTTTTTTTTACATACCTATGATTTTTTTAGTGTATAAGAAGGTATATTTTAACAGTAACAATCTTGATTCTTTTATTTCTAATGTTGTTATATCTTTGTTACAGGATTTTGAGGATGATATAAAACAATGAAATTCAGAATTGAGATTAATTTGTCCTATTAGGCAACTTTACATCAACAATCATAATTTTTTATTTGATTATTGAATCAAGCTAAAAGTTTGCCAGAAATTTTTAGAGATCTTTTTTCTTATCTTGAGAAGCAAGATTAATTAAAGTTGAAAAGAGAAAGCAAAGTCGAGGAGACCAATAAACCATATGAGGTCATAAGTTTAAAAAGTAAAAATAAAGTTAGTCTTAGAAAAAAAAAAAAAGAGAGAGAAAAGACTCAGATTCAGCAAAGGGAAAAAAAAAGCCAATTGAAGTTGAGAGTGGAGAAAAGAAAATAAGGATGAGAAAATAAAATTATAGAAAATATAGGTAAACACTTGAGTTTCTATATATATATATATATGCATGTATGTATTTATGTATATAAAGCAAGATAAAGAGTGCTTCTTTTTTTTTTTTACATACCTATGATTTTATTAGTGTATAAGAAGGCATATTTTAACAGTAACAATCTTGATTCTTTTATTTCTAATGTTGTTATATCTTTGTTACAGGATTTTGAGGATGATATAAAACAATGAAATTCAGAATTGAGATTAATTTGTCCTATTAGGCAACCTTACGTCAACAATCATAATTTTTTATTTGATTATTGAATCGAGCTGAAAGTTTGCCAGAAATTTTCAAAGATCTTTTTTCTTATCTTGAGTTAAAATTTCAAGACGATCAAGGTTTGGTAAGGCTTTTTGATAAAGGGTCTAAGTTGTTGTCTAGATCTTATTATATATTTCCTGATGAGATCCATAGTGGTTTACCATTGATAGATGGTGCAGTTACTAATAATATGATAAAATATAGACATCCTATCCCTAAACTTGATAATATTCTTAATGAGATGCATGGCTCTTGTAAGATTGATTTGCAAATTGGTTACCATCAAATTAATATGAAAGAAGGGGATAAAGAGAAAAATAACTTTAAGACTAAATAAGAATTGTTTGAATGGTTAGTCATGTTGTTTAGTCTTACTATTGCATATAGTAATTTAATGAGACTAATAAATCATGTATTGTGTGCATTCATAGGTAACTTTGTTATTGATTACTTTAATGATATTCATAATAAGAATTTAGGTTAGTATATTGAACATTTATGATTTTTGTTTAATATGTTACAAAAGATATCATTATGTGCCAATCTATTAAATTAAAAATATTATTTACCATTTAAAATAGTTTATGGTTTAACTTTACTATATTTGACTTCTTTACTTGTTGATAAAAGGGTTAGATTTGATAGCAATAAAAAAGCGTGGCTGTTTAAAGCATTGTTTAAGAAAATATGACAACATGTTGAGAAAAAAAATGAGAAGTATGCATTCTAAGCAAACAAAAGACAAAAACAGACTTGTCTTTGAACCAGAAGATTGAGTTTGGATGTATATATGTAAATATAGATTTTTTGGACATAGAAAATCAAAGTTGATGCTTAGAGGAGATGGTTCATTCAGATTCCTTGAAGGATTAAGTGCCTACAAAATGGTTCTATAAGATGAGTATAACTATATTCAAAGTTTTTTTTTTTTTAACTTTATTTTTTTAATGTAAGTGACGATTCGAGGTCGAGGTTTTTTTATAAGAGAAAGGATGACATGATCCTAGATACAACATCGAAAAATCCATTAGGAGTGTCCATTGAGTCTATTCTAAAGCATAAAACAATAGATTTAAGAGGAGTTCAATGAGTTAAGTCAAGAGGCTTGAGTTAAAAAGGTTCAAATTTGTCAATTTAAACCTTTGTCTACCTTTCTAGTCATAAATGGAGTTACAGGCATAGTTATTAAACCCGGCCCAAGTGTTGACCCAGCTAAGGGACTGGGTCCCGGGTTTCATGGGTCAACCCGGGTCAACTCGGGTCAACCCGGGAAAATTAAAAAAAAATTAAAAGTTTAATATTTCATATGAAAAAATCCATGTAAATATAGATTATACATATTATAAATAATGAAGTTTAAAAAAAAATTTAAAAAAGTTTTTTATCCCACATTAAAAAGATATTATGTTAAGCTTTTAAGTTGAAGTATTTAAACTAAAAAGGTTTTTTATCCCACATTGAAAAAACATAATTTTTTCCTTGGAACATAGAGTATATATATAAAAGGGTTTTAAATCCCACATTGAAAAGATACTATGTTATCCTTTTAAGTTAAAGTATTTAAACTAAAAGGTTTTTTATCCTACATTGAAAAAACATGATTTTTTTCTTGGGAATATAGAGTATATATATTAATGGATTTCAAATCCCACATTGACAAAACATAACTTTTTTCATGGAAACATAGAGTATATAGATGAAAGGGCTTTAAATCCCACATTGGAAAGATACTATGTTATCCTTTTAAGTTGAAGTATTTAAACTAAAAGGTTTTTAATCCCACATTGAAAAAACATGATTTTTTTCTTGGGAACATAGAGTATATATACTAATGGGTTTCAAATCCCACATTGAAAAAACATAACTTTTTTCATGGGAACACATAGTATATATATGAAAGTGCTTCAAATCCCACATTGAAAAGATACTATGTTATCCTTTTAAGTTGAAGTATTTAAACCAAACGATTTTTTTTATCCCAAATTGAAAAATATGACTTTTTTCTTGGGAACATAAAGTATATATACTAATAGGTTTCAAATCCCATATCTAAAAAAAAAAAAAAAACAGGTCTCATCCAGGTTTGCTCGGGCTGTTGCCACAGCCGGTCCAGCCATCGGGTCGACTGGGTTCCGGGTCAACCCGCTGAGCCGGGCAGAGTTTAATAACTGTGGTTACAGGAGGTGTTTTGGTGTGATTTTGATTGGGTTGGAAATTAGACATCCTTATCTTACCAACGACACATGTTAAGCCTGCTAATTTATATGGACAAGAGAGAATGACATGTTTGAAGTTGGGTTTAAAATCTATCAACAAAGTACAAGAACAGAAAAAGACATTACTTCCTTAAAAGTTATGAATTTTATTCACTACAAGGAGTCATTAATGTTATTGAAAACTTATATGGCATCCTTTGGTATACTTGTTTTATAAGGATTTTATATCAAACAAAAAGAATTAAATGGTCAAATATTAATTCTTATTTTACAAGGCATCATGTTTTTATTTAGTAGTGAATCATTCAACAATTATTTCTCTTGGGTATATTTTTTACTATCAATTACAGCAAATGATGAAAAATAATCTTGGACAATCGTTTTATTTAATTTTATTATTTTACACTTTATTTTAATTATTTTGAGCTTTATTTAAATTAAATGCATGTCTGACCTATTAGTTTTAGGATTTACATATAAATACTTTTATGCAATGATTTTTTATTTAAATGATGAATTTTTTTCAAAACTTACCATATATAGCATGCTTATTCTTATTCTGTCTTTGTATGATTAAAGAAAACTCTTTTAAAAATTAAATTTTGTTATGATCTATATTTTTTTGTTCACGTCTTGTTATAGATATATAGACATAAAATAAAAATAATTAATTATATATAACTTTGATTCTCTGAAACAATATTTTTATTAGATCAAATTACAAACCTTTTATTCCAATCTCAAATTAGCAATTTAAAATACAGTTACACATCTATTTGTCATCATGGTAGGGCAGCAGCTGTACTACTTGTGTAGGAAATGTAAACAGGTGTAGTTCTTCCTTCTCGGATCACAATAATTTTTTATATTCACAACAAAAACGAAACTTTCATTATTAATCAGCAATCAAAAAGTAGATGATGCAAAGGTGAAATATTTTTAACTTGATCTGACATGGATAGTTGGAACTTGCAAAAACAGAAGCAGACAAGCACGGACAAAGTAGAAATGCTAAAAACACCCGTCAACTGAAAAGCCAAGAGGGAATGCGACAGGCATACAGTGCCCATTATTGATGATGTATAATGCGATATATAGCAGCGCAAATAATTTGATTGGCCGTCAGCAAAGACCGAGCCAACGTAACAAGCACTCTGCAGGTCTGTTAAGATAACGTTCACTAACGTTTCTCTAGTAAGAAGCTTTTGTCATCACTCTCATGTTTATTTTTTACACTGGCAAGAAACTTCATATGCATAACATTATTTGGGATCCA
>JAAWWB010002179.1:0-25008 GCA_018804465.1 Populus tomentosa | reverse complement strand
AACTCCGATATAAACGTCATCAGAAACCACTTGAAGTTGGTAAAGGAGATGCACGCCTTTTGTTTAGATCCAACCTTACTCAATTTAGAGATTTGTAGCTTAACAGTCATTCAGTCAAAGGTGCTAACTCGATTAGTCCAGAATTTGAAAATGTAGAGAAGGTGATCAGGGACAAGATGCTGAAGACTTATGTGAAAGAATTAGGGGTTTAAGTGTCCAATTTCTTAGGCATAGGGTTGTAGAGGGAGTGTTTTTAAGTTGAATGATGGTGGTTACATCTCTTAAGGTGATCGGAAATGCCATATTCATTCTCTTGAACATGCTCACTTGATCATCTAAAATTGTCAAGGAGATGAACAAATGGGTGAACAAAATGTCGTCCAGGTTAAATCCTAAATATTAAGGTTTTTTTATTTGAGATTTGGCTAATTTTAATTTGATCCCTGCTCTTCCAATTCTTTTTTATTACACCCCTAATTGTCTCTCAACTTTTAATTGCACCCCATCCAAACTCAAATATTAGCCTAAAATTTCAACGCCTTTTACAGACGAGTTCTTAATTTTTAATTTGTTCAATTTCATCCTTAATTGACCACCAAAATTTCAATTCCTTTCAATTTAGCCTTTAATTTGACCAATTTTTACCCCTGAAATTGCACACCTCTTACAGGTTGATCATTCGTTATAAGAATCTACAATAAAGTCCTTAAAGGGCCTCCAAACTTCAATTTTTTTTCACAATTAAGCTCTTGATTTAACCAATTAAACCTCTTAAAGTGTAATTTCAATCCCCAAACTTCATTTTCTTCTAATTAACACCCAAATTGACTCCAAAAACTATTTTCCTTGCAAACAAATTCTTAATAAAATTAATTAAGCCTTCCAAAATTGTCATTGATTTCTTAACCATCCAAATTTGTATTTTTTTACCCCAAATAAAAATATTTTCACCAATGAGACCTTTTGTCGGTCAGAATTAGGTTGTCAATTTTACTAATCTTATACATTTTAGTCTTTCAATTTTTTCACTTGTCATCTTGATCCTCCACCACCAATCTTGAGCAATCTTTTAGGCTTTCTTAATGTATATTCTCTTGTTTTTTTTAATTTTTTTTTTATATATATAATAGTTAATAATCAATATTTTAAAAAGCAATCGTCATCATAGCCTCAAACATCCCTTAAATATTAAAAAGAGGTGATACAGTGTAATCAAGTACTGTTTACTAGCGTTACGACAGAATGAAGTGCGTTAGTTTGAAAGAGAACATGAAAAAGCCAATGGGAACATAGACCAAAGCAAGATGCAGTAATGGTCTTTCCAAGTTTCGTAGAATTCTTTTCATTCTTCTACACTGAAGAACATGGAAATTTTAATTAACCGAACATAAAAGTATCTGCACTCCTTTTTTTCTCCGCCTCTTTCCACGAAGGTGACAGCAAAGACTAGACAGACATTTTAGTCTAGAAGGGTACTTTTGAGCGAAGGCAAAGTCATACGCGGTTTCCTCTCTCATTAGTGAAGGGGGAGGGCCGGGCCCATGAAGACTAAGCAAGGAAACGCACCCTTGTTTACTCTCCAAATGGAGGAAACCTGTTCTTGATAGGCAACTTCTTCTATAAATTAGCAGCTAGAAAGAGTCAGGTTTGCGCCACGAAATTACTTGGTCATTTTTTCCTTAGACCTTAAAGAAGAAGAAATGGGTTATAAGATTGAATCAGTTTTTATAATGGTAGGCATTGTATCATGCCTTATCTCCGTTGCGCATGCTGCACAAGGAAATGCCGTTTTCTATGATCCTCCTTATACTCGTAAGTTATAAATCTCATGATTCCATGAACTACGTTTGCATATATTGACAGTAAATTCATATCTGGGTTGCCAATTGCTACAGGGTTTTGTTTTCCTTTATCTTGTTATTTAGAAATTCTTGAGCGCTAGTACATATTTTCTTTACAGTAGGTATAATATCCTTCCGCGAGTCTTTGATGATGAGCTAGTTCTTGTGGCAAAAATTGAAGCCTTCTCCGACCATGGTTACTAATCAATTTTTGTAAATACTCTTTGTATTAATTTTGCAGCCTCTAAGTGTTTTGGAAACAGGAACGATGGAGTTATGGTTGCTGGGGTGAGTGATACTCTGTGGAATGGTGGAAAAGCATGCGGGAGAAAATACAGAGTGTCGTGCATACGAGGTGCAAATGAAGCTCCAAAACCATGCAGACAAGGTAGTGTCGTTGTAACAGTTGTCGATTATTGTAGTAGAGGATGTAATGGAGTCATCAATCTTTCGAAAGATGCTTTCTCCCGAATCGCTGATCCTAATGCTGGCAAAGTCGTAATTCAATACGACCAGTAAGTGTAACTGTACTTGTTCCTTGCTATCTATACCATTATAAATCTGTGATGATAACAACAGCTAAAAGGTATTATTTTATGGGTTTTTTTTTTTTTTTTTGCAGGGTTTGAAGACTTTAATTGTGGGAAAAAGCTGTTTCAAAGCCAGGCTGATCGCGATAGATCGAGTTAAAATAAAATGGCTGATTATGGAACTAGTCTATTTCATGGATGATGTACAACTTATGTAGAACAAAATAAATCAATCAATCAAATAAGAATCATCTCAAGTTTGAGACTTTGAGATTGCACTGTAGTTCTTCAAACTCTGCCCAAAAATTTGCGAGTATGTGAAATATATGAACTTAACTGCAGGCCGTTTGCGCTACAAACTGGGAATTACGCATAAGAAGATGCATGAATGCACACTCTAATAGATATGTTTACCATTTAATTACCTTAATTAGTTGTCCCTGGGACTGAAAACAACAAAGGCTATGCACGTTGAAACAGTTGCATAGCTCTGTGTTGATCTTTCATCAAATATTAATCCCATGAAAACAAAACTGTTGGAGCTCCATTTACATATTTTGCTAGATGACATTTCTTGACTAGTGACGTATCTAGGATTCAAGAGTTGATTGACCAAGAAATACACCAGAGAATAGCACCAATATGTGTGTGTGTGTGTGTGTGTGTGTGTGTGTGTGTGTTTGGGGGGGGGGGGGTGAAATTTGGGATTTTAGAACCCATTATATTCGATATGGGTATCTACAGGGACGGGTTTAGGATCCAATTTTAGTAGGGTGAAAATAATATAATAAGTATATAACTAAATTAATTCAGATTCAAAAAATCCAAAAATCATAAACTTCTAATATAAAGTTAAAAAAATTACATATATTATAAAAAGATGCTTCATGAAATTCTTTTTTTTTTAATTGACAATTGCTCCCTCAAGACTTCGTATATTTAAAACATTATAGGATTTCTCTTTATCAACACTTATAAATATCTCTTTTTCAATATAAATAACTAAATTATCATTCAATTAATCATCCACATAACTAACAATAAATTATTTATTTCAATCAACCAACACATAACAATATATTATTTATTTTATCAATTTCTCAATCTTTTTTCAAGTTACATTGAAAATTCAACAACAATTACAACTAAACAACATAATTAAATTCATTTTAATCATCATCAACACATGTTACACATACTAAATACACATAACTAACAAACATTTTCTTTGGTTTCAAAAGTTCTCATGCACCCATTATATGGTCAGCTCTACTTTTACCGTAAACACCCAATGTTTCTTCTTTAATTATGCTTTATTTAAAGTCATTTACATCTTATTTTATCCCAAATACATTTCATATAATTTCATTTTTCCTCCATTTAACATTTAAAAATTCTAATTCAAAATTTAAGAATTTCGCATAAAGTTTATTAATCTTCACTTAAACATGTACAAACGAGTTTATAACATCTTACCTGATAATGATATAAACTTCAAATGTTAAACAATCAAAGTTTTATGGTCCTCTTCTTTTTTCCTCTTAATATCGTGAGTTTTCTCTTTTTACACTCTTTCCCTCACATGATTTTACCCTTAATTCTTAAGTTTGATGTGTTAAATACTCACTTCCTCATCTATCTTTTCTTAAATCTTGGTTTCTCTCCAGGGTTTTAGTGAGGAAGCTCTAAAAAAAAAATCTCTTTTAATTTTTTTCCAACAATGGTCGACAATTTAAAGGGAAAGAAGAAGCTAAATTTCCAGTTTTCCCAGCTTATTTACAAAAATATAATTAATGAGCCTACATGTTATTTTTTGTCTGACTATTGATATTCTGGGGCATGGCCTTCCCAAACCTAGATTACCCTTAAAATATAACTCAAAATAGAGCAATGTGTAAAGAGGCTCCTCATAAAGTTTCAACTCAATCCAATGGTCAGGTTGAGAGTTATGCTCGATAATGTAAAATTGATCAGTAAGTGATTGTAAATCAAAATCCAAATTTTCTTATTCAATCATTGCTAAAATATATTTATTTTTTTCTTTTCATCATTTCTTTTTATTTACAGACTTATTACAATTTCATGATAACGTTACTGATTTTTAAACAAGGTTTACACCAACACTTTTTCATGCAATTCTTTCTTAACTTCTATTTATCATTTCCATTATAATTCCTCATAATTATAATTTTATATTCAAAATACATCTTTTTGAAATGTTTCCTAATTCTTAAATTTGTCAAAACCCATTACCGATTTCAACATGATATATACTTCATTTGATTTTTTTAGGCAAGTGCCCACATTGCTTACATGGTGGATACGTTTATGGGTATCTACATGGTCCAACAAGACTATCTATGGATATACTTTGTGTCCTCCCTAGGATATTAACCATAAGTTCCCTTGGACTCACCTTACTATTGAAAGTAAACTGATTCTTGAAAATTACCAATCGACTGGTTGAGATAGAGCAACTTGGTGGAATAACTTGAAACAATTGACTGTTTTAGTCGGTAGAATACAATTTCTGTACAGATTAGGATCTCCTTATAGCATTTTAATTCCTTGATTGTCTAGGATTTAATGCCTATAAAAAGGCTTATAATTTAGCATTATTAAATAGTACGAGAGAGAGAGAGAGAGAGAGAGAGAGAGAGAGAGAGAGAGAGAGAGAGAGAGAGAGAGAGAGAGAGAGAGAGAGAGCTTAGAGAAAAACAATTAATAAAAATGTACCTTCCCTCAATCTTTTTTTTGTTCTTAAGTATTTTACTTTCCATTATTGTTTTTTGATCTTCTACCAAACTCATCATTCTTCCAACAAGTGGTATCAAAGCTTTGTTTGATTATTTGACATGGTCAATTCAAACTTCCCACTTCAATATCCTAGGTTGACAAATGACAACTATGAAACTTAATGTATTCGAGTAAATGTTTGGCAAGGTTCCTAAGATGTATGAAAGATGATTGAAAAAGGTTTTGAGAAACCTATAGATGGAGTAACGTTGATTTCAACCCAAAGGGAGGCTGTGCAAAAGGCATGAAAGAAGGATTAATAAGCATTAACAATCATCCACCAATGTTTGAATGATGCCATTTTTGATATAGTGGTCAACACAACCACCACCAAGTAAGCACGAGAAGTTTTGCAAGAATCAAATCAATGAGCTAATAGTATAAGAAAAGTTCGTCTACAAAAGTTACGATGTGACTTTAAAAAGTTACATATGTTGGAATCGAAGAATATTTCAAAGTATTTTACTAGATATTGGCCATATATAATCAAATGAAAAAAAATAGGGAGAACATGAAAGAGACAAGTGTGGTAAAGAAAATCTCACACTCATTGCAAAAGAAGTTTTATTATGTAGTGGTCATGATAGAGAAGTCATAAAATATGGATACTCTTTCAATACAAGGTCTCATAGGAAATTATAAGCACATGAAAAAAAAGTCAATGAGATCAAAAAAAATATGGGTGCATAAACACTTTTTTTTCAAAGCAAGATGGCTCTTACTATTCCTAAGAGGGTAGAAGATGTGGACAAAGCAAAGAAAAAAGAAGAAGAGGTTGTTGCAGCCTTAATAGGTCAATTGGTCAACCGATTCAGCTAACAGAAGCAATTTGAGACCTGGGTTTGACAAATCAAAAGTTAAATGCTATAATTGTCAAAAGGTAGGTTACTAAGTCAGGGACTGCAGGAGTCCAACCAAAAAGGTTGATGAGAATGCAAATCTAGTGATAGAAAAGAAGAAAAAAATCACCCTATTACTAGTGCATGATAAGAGACTGCAAGACAAAGAAAACATGTGATAGCTAGATAATAGAGCTAGCAACCACATGTGTGTAGACAAAGAGTTCATGGGCTTTAGACCTAGCTTGCTCAAATTGTGTTTATTAAAGGTGTGTTTGGCAAAACATACCCTTATGCCTTGACCATAATTTTTATACTCACTCTAGTTGATATTTGGCCAAACAACCCCCTTCTTGATATCAGAAAATTTCAAAAATATTTGAGGGCCTTCGTTGTTTTATTTATGGGCCCTTCGCACTTTGTTTTATTTTTTTTCTTTGTTTTGTATTTTTTTCTACATGTGCCCAATTTATGGACTATTACTGTTAAATGCAAATATGTCGTGCAATGTTTTTTTTTACTTCCATCTAAAAAAAAGTAAATAATAATAAAGGATAAACAAGAAAAAAAAACGGCATAGAAAATTTCTTCTTCAATTTTTTTTTTTTACGAAATTATTCACTGACACTAAAGTCAGGAGTATCATTTTTATTTTTTTTTGGATTTACACGATATTTACCAACGCCAGAGCTGAAAATTTTCGTAGGAATTGTTCACTTGCGCTAGAGTCAGGAACATGAAAGGAAGAATAAAAAAGGAAAAAGAGAACAAATTCCTAGTAATTTTAGACAAAACTAGCAATGCAGTTTGTCTCAGGTATGATGCTTAAAGGATAATAGCATCTTTCCTTTTTGTGTAGCCAGTCCCGTACCATAGAATCTCTGTTGACCAGTTAGGGTTCCTAGTGACCATAAAACTAGGTGGTGACTCCTTGAACAAGATCTTTTCCCCTCAAAGAACAAGATGCTAGATATCTATTTTTTTTCCAATCGAGTGATAATTTTTAAACAATCGCTGCGATATCTAGAAGTGACAGCATGGCAACTCCACTGGAATTTCTTTGGACTAAGCTTTGCTTTTTGTCTTTTCATTGCTAAAAATGTTTGTCATACTGTGTTTTAGTTATTGTGTTGTTTGTATTTATCAAGTTTTATTTTTTGCTCTTTTTACTGTTTTAGCATGCATAGTTATTTATGTTTATCATGCATATATATTGGATATGGATCTAAGGCCTTCACACGTCACTCAACTCATTTTTAAAAATATGTGTGGTACCAACTTTAAGATAAGTGGAGGAGTAACGGCACCCTAATGGCTTTAGCCTGGGTAAGGCTCGCAAAACTATCCAACTCTCACGTGATTGTTTGCTTGACAGTGGTCGATATGCCGAACTGATATTACTTAATACCTCTATCTTCATGCTACTTGTAAACCTCATATCAACCTTTTAAGGACAATCATTGAGCATGCGAAAGACCTTTAAGACTAGACAACAAAACTGCCCCGATGCATTTAATGACTAAAAACTATCCTTTAGGTTAATCCTTGTGTAAATTCACTAAGATAAGCTTAAACATGCTTTCAGGTGACGTAATGGCCGTTATTCCTAAGATAACAATTGTTGAATATGGACTCGAGTCGAATCCTTGTAAATGATCGACGGAGACTGATGCAACCATATTATTCAATAGTTTCACCCATATTTAACTAGTGTTTTGCCTATGTTTTATATATATAATGCCTTTATATTCTTTGTTTTATGTTTTGAAGGCACTTTTAGATGAAAGCTGCAAAAAGAAGTAAATTGGAGGTAAATAGCAAATCTAACATTCAATCAATGTTTTGTGCAGAGCGTGAGCTCTAAAGGTCGAAATGAAGTTATTCTAGTGACATTAAAAAGCTAACATCCATATGGAAAATAAAATAAGGAAGAGCATGGAAATTACAGCCTTCAAAGTCAAATCTCTTAATCTGCTAATGTTGACATTTGGTCATTTGTACTTAAATATCTAGAGCTAAAGAAGTTCAATTGATTCAAACTTAATTTTTTTAGATTCCTAACTCAAAGGCCTATCAATGCTTCAAATTTCAGCCAAAAAAAATGTCTTATGAGGAAGATATGATTTTTTAAAGATGACAATTGAATTCTGCCAGCAAACAGGTTTCATGAAGAAACGAGCCCAAATTACATTTCGAAGCATCTAAACCGATATCCAAGTTTTTATTTCAGAAATTTAGCTCCTCTAAGTCAAAGCTTGAAGATTTCATGCAAGGCTATTTCTTTTTTAAAAAAAAATACTTATTAAAATACTTAAATGTAAACAATCTACTTAAGGGAGGACTATTTTGTAAAATAAAGACTAGGATTTCCTAGGATATAAAAATAATAAGAGAATATAAGGGGAGCAGCCAGCCAAGAGGAGAAAAATGCCCCCCTCCTCTGAGAAATCCGAAATCATCAATCCTCCTTCTTTTTTATTAGTTGTTCAACAAACATGCAAGGCTAAACTCTTTTTCTTGGTTGCAAGGACACGGAAACCTTCGGATTTCAAGAACTGTGAGATTTATTTTACCTTTTTTCAGTTTATATGATGAATATATTTGTTCTCCTATGCTTATTTTTCCTATTATTGTTTATTTTAATTGTTAGAGTGAACTCTAAGTTATTATTGTAGACAATCTATTGCTAAGTTTGATATCAAAACATGAGTTGTGGTATATGAATTTGTGAAGCAACCGAGTTTAATAATTGTGGTGGATCTATGTTATTAATCTTAGGGAGAACATTCAATCAAATCAAACATAAACTGCGGACAATTATGTTTTCTTGATTAATCAACTTATCTAATTTTAATAAGTGTCATTGAATTAAATTATTAGTGCATACATTGTGGTTGTTTGATTGTTAGGGTTAGTTATACAGAGGATCCATTAACTAACCAATATTAAGATGAGATAAATATTCAAAATATAAATTGATGTTTCATTTCCATGATCAGTTATGATTTCTATAGGTGGACGTGTGCTTATGATCAAGTTTTGTTCTCTTGATAATTTTATGATTTTATTAAATTTCATTTGATAGTTTTCTATTTTTTTTTTTTTACTTTAGCTTAGATAACATCCAAACCCCCCCTCCCAAATTGCATATCATCTAGCATAAAAATCTGACTTGAACCTTCCTCGTGGGATTGACCCTTTCCTTGCTCTATACTATCTTGTGTGTTGTGTTTGAAGCTAGATAATTAATTTATGCGACTATGACATCGCAACAGAGACTGCCCTAGACTGGATATCGGTGAGATACCACTACTCAAAGATATTAGATGCATAATGAAAGACACCAAGAATGTGGCTGAAAGCTCAGATGACAAAAGGCTAAACAGATCTCTTCTCGGCATTGCAATGAATATCAGATTCAGGTCTGACCACACATCTAAAGAATAGCGATCATTATGTCAACCCCCAAAAAAGGCAAACCATGCCCAATATGTTGCATTCATCTTCATGAATGTTTGAACATACACTTGTAAACTGTCATAATACCGCACTCAAGATGAAATATATACCCCCCATTAAAATACACCTATAACACTCGACTGCGAAAAAGAAAAATGGAAAACAAAGAAAAAACCCAGTTGGAAGCCCAACACTGAAAAAAGATGGAAAGTCTTAGAGAAGAAGTCGCAAGGCTTACTAGTCTACTCGAACAGGCCTTGAGATCTAAACTTGAAGAAGCAAAATTTACAGCTTAGCCTGAACTTTGCTCTTAAATCCACAGAATTTGGGGGCAAATGAGGTGTCTCAACAGGTTATGCATTCCTAATTTTCTCAACCAGCATATCCCATAAGAATGCCATCTACCATTGACCTTACAATAAAGGAATCTCAAAAGAACAAGATGGTAAAAGAAGTGGCCTGTACAAATAGGCTGCTCCAGAACAAAGGCTGAGGGCATTCGAGAGGATTTGCCTATATGACTATATAAAAGCTAACAAGATGTGTTAGGTACCTAACATAGTCATTCCCAAGAAGTTTAGAGTGCTAGAATTCATCAAATATACAGGAACTCAATGCCCTGTAACTCATCTCAAGGCATAATACAACAAAATGGTTGAGCTAATCTATGATAAGAAACTGTTGATTCACTTCTTTCAAGACAGTTTGAGTGACGTTGCTCTCACTTGGTATATACGATTAGACAATAGTAAAATAAAAAAAAAAATGGAAGGACTTAGTTGATGCCTTCATTAGGCAATATAAATTCAATATGGATGTGGGCTCTGATAGGTCAAGCTTACAAGCTATGGAAAAGGACAGCAAGGAATCCAAAAGAGAATACACTCAAAGCTGGCATGAGACTATTGCACGGTTTAATCCTTTTTTGTTGGAAAAGGAGATGATCAATTTGTTTGTCAACACTTTCAAAGCCCCTTACTTTGAATACCTAATTGGAAGCTCTATACAACATTTTTCTGACTTAGTTACTATAGCTGAAATGATTGAACAAGCTATCCATTTAGGAAGGATTGCTGACTCGACTAAGGAGAAACATTTCACTAGAGAAAAGAAAGAAACCGAGGTTCACAATGTCAAATGTGATTATAAAAACGAGAGAAAAAGCTACCAAAACAAAGACATCTAGAGATCACTCGTCCTGAAGACGAAGCTACAATGTCATTAGGCCAAGACTGGTCTATGTGTGACCTCAATTGACTATTAGAAAGGTGCCCCTGTCAAGGAATTCATAAGAGAGAGACAGTTGGAAGATTCCAGAAATTCCAATCAATGATTGCTAATTGTTTAGCCCTTTTATGTGTTGCCTTGCTAGTATAAGGTCTTTATTGCTTTTTTAGGATTTCAATAAAATAATGAGTTTGTACTTCAGTTGTGTATCTTTCTTTAATTTACAACCAAAATATCTTGAAAGGGATTCCCTCTAAGAACTCACAAATATACTTTTAAAGCACCGCGTGATCTCATAGACTCAATTAATCTCTTTTACCAAAATTAGTTACCTTATTGGAGTTTTGAAAATTTGAACTTGTATTTTGATTCAAAAATGATTTTATGGTTTTTTAAAACGATATTTTTAACATTATACTTGTAGAATAACATATGAATCAAGCAACTCCTTTATTGAGGTGACTAAGCTCTAAACCAAAGTGCATAAATAGAAAATGAAACATCACCCTTACCCTATGCCTCTTGAGCCATGTGTTTTAAATGTATGAATAATTTTATGTAGTGACCTCATTTCGCATAGACTCATAAAATGCTTCTTTTCGTAAAGACCAAACCATCACACTAGACAAGGTCAAAGTTTATTGATCTTAACTACTTGCGCTTGAAATGAGGAAAGGCCATCTTTGTTATTCCTTTCATGTTCTGAAATAAGTATATCCCTTGTAATCCCTTTTTTTAGCCTGAATAATGTTTCTTTCATGAAAAATCCCGACTAGGATCACACCCTATACTAAAGATAAGTGAAAATTTCAATGAGAAAAGATGAAAAAGTCATGAGAAAGCTGAAATGGCAAAGGAGCCCAAGAAACTCAAATGCTAGAGGGGCATGCCCAAATCATAAAAAAGAGTGATAACCAAGATAAAATAAGTATGCCCTAGCAAAGTAATGAAAAGCAAATCAAAGAAGAGCAATAAAAGAAAAGATGAATGACATAAAAAGTCGAACTGCTGATAGTGATTCTCGGACTTTGAAACCTGAAACACTCTTCGAGCCTTATGAATCCTTTTCTTTCGTAGTCAAAAACCACAGCCTACATTATATGCCTGTAGAAATCCTTTCAAATCAAGCAAGCAAGCAACCTGGAACAATAAGCAATGCTCTTAAAATGCAAAGACTACTTTTTTATAGGAGTCATGACATCGAGAACAAGCTACTCATTATTATTCATGTTGATAAAATGAGTGTCAAAAAGCAAGACATTTTTTCCCAAACAAAACCTCGAGCTTCATGTCGAGCCTTTCACTTTCAAAACCATAAAAAAAGGAGGTCGCCTCATGACCTACCTTCACCAATAACAATATCGCCAATACAAGAGTGAATAATCTCTTTTCCAAAAAAAAAAAAAAACCAAGAAGTTGCAAGTATTCAAAAGCAAATTATTTTAAAATCACATTGAAACAAATTTTGTTTTTAAGATGCAAGATTAAGATTTCAAGATTCAAACTGAAAATGAGAGAAATGAGAGAATGGTCATTTAAAACCATTATTTGTCCGAGTTGCTAACAAAGCACACCTAGGGGCAATGGCCAGTACAAGGGGCAACATTATGTTTAGAAGAAAAATTGATCTCTTCTAGAAAAAGAGAGGAACATTTTCTACAATAAGACAAGGGGGCATTTTGGTTTATAAAAGGCAGCTTGATCCTTTCAATAAGTGACACCGAATGTTTTTAGCAATGAGACAGGTAGTAATGAAAGATCCACTCAAATTATTTGATGAGACAGAAAATCTCTAGCAAGCAAGTGGGTCATGATAAGCACCACGAAGATTGTGTTGTGTAAACAAATCTGGGAAGAGACTTACATGGGCCAACTCGAGTAGGCTAAAAGCTAAATCACGAATATGACCCAAATCAAAGATAGCAAGTCCTCATCAATCAAGCAAACAGGAAGATTAAGAAGAAATTAGGGCCTATATTTCAAATCAGATAAAGATGCATGCATATCCCCTAAACTTTAAGACATTAGACAATGAGTTTTGAAAAATTCACAAAAGAAATCTCTAACGGGATCCATCAAATAGAAAGCCACCTTGAAATGGCCAAGATTAAAATTGTTGCTAAAACTTTTTCACCTATGAGAAATTTTAACCTAGGTAAACCACCCATGAGAATCAGGCCGCATAAAAAAAAATCTTTATATTTTTCCACCACCTTTCATTTTCCATCCCTAAAGTAGTGCGTTTCTTTACCCAACCTCTTTTCATAAGCGTCTTCGAGCCCTCACCTCTTTTTCAAGTGTGCTTTCGAGCCCTCAATCCCTCAACCATCCAAGGTAATGTGTTTCCTAACCCTACCTGCTTTCGAGTGTGCCTTTGAGCCCTCATCTCCTTTCCAGTGCGCCTTTGAACCCTCACTTTCTTTTAAATGCATTTTTGATCCCTCGTCTACCTTTCGAGTGCTCCTTGAGCTCCTATCTCGAGGATAAGACACTAATGAAACCCTTTCTTTCTATTTTTCCACTTAAGTAGGTCACTCATTACAATAAGACTCTTTCTTTGTATTTTTCAAAAAAAAAATCTCTCTTTGTATTTTTCACCATCGGGTAAGTCGCCTAAAATAGTGAGACCACTTGCGAGTTTCCTCATATTTTATCATCAAGCGAGTCACCTGGAAAAATGAAACCACTCGCAAAACCCTTTGCATTTCTTCTTCCTATCGAGTAGGTTGCCTAGAATAATTAAACCACTCGTAAAATTCTCTTCGCGTTTTATTATTCATCGGGCAGGTCGCCTGGAAAAATAAGACCACTAATGAAATCCTTCTCGTTTATTCTTCCTATCGGGCAGGTCGCTTGGAACAATTAAACCACTTGCAAAATCCTCTTTGTGTGTTTATTATTCATTGGGTAGGTCGCCTGGAAAAATGATACCACTCACGAAATCCTTATCGTTTCTTCTTCCTATCGGGCAGGTTGCTTGGAACAATTAGACCACTCGCAAAATCCTTTTCATGTTTTATTCTTCAATCGGGCAGGTCCCTTGGAAAAATGAGACCACTCACGAAATCCTTCATGTATCTTCTTCCTATAGGGCAGGTCGCCTGGGACAATTAGACCACTCGTGAAATCTTTTTCATGTTTTATTCTACATCGGGCAGGTCGCTTAGAAAAACAAGACCACTTGCTAAATCCTTTGTGTTTCTTCTTCCTATCGGGTAGCTCGCTTGGGATAATTAGACCACTCACGAAACCCTTTTCATGTTTTATTCTTCATCGGTCAGTTCGCCTGAAACAATTAGACCACTCGCGAAATCCTTTCCGGGTTTTTCCTATCGAACAGGTCACCTGTAACTATTAAACCATTTTTAAAAAAAAATAAAAAAAAGGAAGAGAAAATCAAAACAAAAAAAAAAAAAAAAGAGGGAAGGGTTTTTACGCTTATTTTTCCTTACAAAACTTACTATACAAAGTTAGAAGAAAATGAATTTTATAATGCCTTTGCACCGTAAGCATTATAAAGAGAGGGCAACTGTTATAACCCAATTTTGGCCTATTGGCTTTTGATTTTAATTTATGGGGGTAAAATGTAAAATTAAAATATCAGAGATTTATTTTGATGAAAAGTGTGATTTGTCAGCTTGCATATAAACTAGGGACTACAATGTGCTTTTGTCATTCTATCATTATCTTCAAGATAATGGTAGTTGCCTGCTTTCAAATTTAATTCTTAATCAAATTCAAACTTAAAAAAAAAAAGAATAAATTTGATTAGGACTTTATTTCTCGCAAGCGATGGCACTCTTGCACTATAAATACATATCTCAGTGTATGCAGAAAAGGGGATCGAGAGAAAGGAGGGAGAGAGAGACCCAGGCAAGCCAAACAAAAGCCCAAGAAAATTTAATTACATAAGTACTGTGGAAAGAAGAAAACCAAGCAAGCTTCATTCTCATTTAAAGAGAGCAGTAAAGAATACAAAAGAAGAAAACGTTACCCCGCACCACTTAGTTCTTATTCAAAGGTTCTGCAAACCAGGTAAGCTTTCATTCTCCCCGTTTTAGCATTTTAATTACATAGGGGTTATAGCAAGCATGCATGGACAGCTCACGCACGCTTGCTCTTTGGACCAGCTAGGTCACTAGCTTGGGCTCGACCTAGCCCCCTCAAAAAAAAGAGTGGGTCGGGTCTGGTCTTTAGGCCCAGCCAACCTAAATTGTGTTTATTAAAGGTGTGTTTAGCAAAACACACCCTTATACCTTGATGATTAGTACTTAAAAGTGCATATTTATCAAGGTTTTATATCATCATTTTGCATTTGAAATATCAATAACTCCTTAACTAAAGCATGTTTTATAATAACAAGTCTGATACTATAAAATACCTTAATATATGGTAAATGTTCATCTTAAATGCAGGCATATCACATAAATCAAAGGATTGATTGATGAATTCAACTATTGAAATTGAAAGGACAAATAGAGGGCCAAACTTAGAAAAGAGATGTTGGTGCAGTCCAAACTAGAACACTATTCAGTAATTGCGTCATATCTCGAGTTCTAGATGTCTAAATGATCTCATATTTTTACACAGATTAGGTAAGACATAGGCCTACAACTTTTATATGGACGTCAAAATCTAAAAAGATCTTTTTCAAGTCCAAATTATAGCAACAACGAAGAAGTCCGAATCTATCCTACAACCCAGACACTATTCAGTGTTCAGCCCATATCTCGAGTTGTAGAAGTCCAAATGACCTCCATTTGTTTTTTCTTGAAAAGTTAAGACAATTTCCTATAACTTTCATAAGTATAGATGGACCCAGTTCTGATGCTAGCAATGATGTTTTATTCAGACAAGAAGATAAGGATTTTCACCAAGTCAAGAGTTGGCCATCCACTCAACAATTAGTCATCAAATCAATAGTTCCAAATTTTGGTCTATAAAAGGAGGCATTTGCCATGCATTTATGGGTTTGATTGTTCAGATCAAGAACTTGCTCTTCCTCTCTCTCTTTATATTTTTTTTGTAATTTTTAAGTTTTGCTTTCATTAATATCTTGTTTATGCTTTTCATTTCCTCTCCTTTACTTAGTTAACTTGTATTTTATTTGTGTTCTTATTTTATTTATTTATGTTTCTCTTCTTCATTATGTTTGGCTAAGTTGATTATGTCAAGGTGAAAAGGTTACACTAATGGTGTAAGAATAAGTATGGTGTAAACTCAACATGGACCTTAATATTTAATATTAACATGTTTTATCTTTTTATCTTACTAATTCTTAATACCTTACTTGTTAAATGGTTAATCTAGATTTGTATTGTATAACACTTGGTACAACAAATGCTTGGCACTCTCATAGCCCAACCGTATGGTATTACCTACACTTGTGCTATGAAAGGAACTTGATTTGTTGTTAATATAAGTTAGCATCATGAATTCCTGACAATATTTAAAAGTTTGGTGTTACTTAAATAAGATAATTAATATGATCATGTTAATAATTTATAATGAGCTATTAATGACAAATCATCTGATTGGAACCTCCTTTGTGTGTGGTTTCTAGTTGAGTAATAAGAGTTTATACTTTACTTGTTTGAAATATCATTAGTGGATCCTCTAACCTTGACACTTGTTTTTATCATTGTTTAATTCTCACATTGATCTTCCATCTTAAAATTCTCATCAACTTCTTCCTCTTCTTCTTCTTCTTTATTATTATTATTATCATTATTATTATTACTACTACTACTACTACTACTACTACTACTACTATTACTATTACTATTACTGTTATTATTATTGTTGTTGTATTATTGGTGTCTATAATTTATACAATTAACCTTCCTATGGTTTGACCCCGGTCTTGCCGGGTTATTTATTACTTCGACACTCCTACACTTGGGAGAAGACATCAATCTTTTGGTCGTGTCACTTGACCATAATTTTTATGCTCGCTCTAGTTGATATTTGGCCAAACAAGCCCCCTTTTTATATCAGAAAATTTCAAAAATATTTGGGGATCTCCATTGTTTTATTTGTGGGCCCTTTGCACTTTGACTTATTTTTTTCTTTGTGTTTTGTATTATTTTTTTTAGCTATGTGCTCAATCTATAGACTATTACTGTTAAATGCAAATATGTCGTGCAATGCCTTTTTTATTTCCATCTAAAAAGGGCAAATAATAATAAAGGATAAACAAGAAAAAAAATGGCATAGAAAATTTCTTATTCAAATTCATTTTTTTTGTGAAATTATTCACTGACACTAGAATTAGGAGTATCATATTTTTTGGATTTGCGCGATATTTACCAACGTCAGAGCTAGAAATATTCATAGGAATTGTTCACTGACGTTAGTGTCAAGAACATGAAAGGAAGAATAAAAAAGGAAAAAAAGAACAAATTCTTAGCAATTTTAGACAAAATCAGCAATGCAACTTGCCTCAAATAGGACTCTTAAGGGGTGATAACATCTTTGTTTTGGCGTAACCAGTCATGTACCATAGAATCTCTGTTGACCAGTTAGGGTTCCTAGTGATCATAGTACTTGATGTGACTCTTTTAACTAGATATTTTCCCCTAAAAGAACAAGATGCAAGATATCTGTTATTTTTTTCAATCAAGATTATTTTTCAATCGATCGCCGCGATGTCTGAGTGTAACAGTTTCTATAAAAAATTATTTAGGACAGGCAAGAGAAGTGAATTTGTTCTAATGATTTAATGAGTTTTTGTGAAGATCATGGTATAAAAAGACTCATAATGGTGCCTATATTCCCACAACAAAATGGTTTGGTGAAGAGAAAGAAAATAAGCATCCTCAACATGCCAAGAAGCATGCTTAAAACTAAGAATATGTCAAAAAAGTTTTGGGCTGAAGCTGTAAATTATACTATCTATTTGTCAAATAGGTTTTCTATTATAGACTTGAATTGCCACAAGAAGAATGGAGTGAAAGAAAGTCAAGTGTTTTTTATTTGAAAGTTTTTGGAGCATTGATTATGTATATGTTAATAATCAAGTAAGGACCAAGCTAGATGACAAGAGCAAAAAGATAATCTTTATAGGCTATAAAAAAAAGTTCAAATGATACAAGTTTTACAATTCTAATCAAGGAAAGATGTTGATTAGTAGAGATGTTGAGTTTTATAAATGAAAAAAAAAAAAAAAAAAACATTACTTCCCGCGGCACAATTTGGTTGCACTAACATCAATAACACAACCTATGTCATCACTGTTATTTTTTTTTTTTTAACTTCTTTTTTAACCCTTAACATGTTTCATGGTCGATAATTTTCTTTTTTTATTCTCTTTAAAAATAGTTTTTTTTTCCCCAAACAATATTTGATTGTCTAACCTTGGGGCAACCAATCATAAGCGTTTATTTTAACCGGGTTATGGTACGAGACCCAATCAAACATCCACCTTTGAGGTACATAATTTTGGTGCGCATAGTAATGGGAGTATATGCGTGCTTACACTCAAGGCGAGCAATTTCATGAATTGTGGGACCCGAAGAGGATAAGGCCAAGGCACGGGCGTAACCTTTTGCTTTTTCCCATTCTCAAGCTTTAATACTTTTGGAGAGCTGCACAGAGAAACAACTCAGACCCATCGTGGAAGAATCAATCCATCCTCAGTTCGCATGGAAGAATAAACGCACTCCAAGGAAGATTTGATTTTGATGAGCTTCCTCCATTTCCCCGTATTATTATTTCATTCTTCTTATATATATAGTATGATTACCTTTATATATTCATATATATCCAAAGTGTTCTTCTTATAAACATTTCTATAAAATTTAGTCTATAAATTAATGGGGGTTGGTTTGGATTTTGAAATTTAGGCTATCTAGTTCATAAGTGTTTTTTGATATTGGTCCTTTGTTTTTAATTTTTTTTTCTTAACAAAATAAAAAAAGTAATTAACCTTTAATTTGACCATAAAAAATACAATTGAAAAACAAAGGAAAAAAAAAAGTTTGATGAATAAATTAAAAAAAAAAAATCATGCCGGGAATCCACAATAATAGTGTGAATACTATAAAAGAGTGAAGAATGGTGTGGGAAACAATATTTTGAAAAATTAAAAGACAGAAGAAAAAAAAAGTTTGATAAGTTTCTATATTTTGAAAAAAAAAAATCATTCTCGATCTTAAACTGTGATGGGAAGTATTGTTCATTTGAATAATGATTTTTTTCCTTGGATTTTTTACATTTTACTCTCTCAATTTCTTTTTCTTCTTATTTGCTCATTTAAAATTGCTTTGGTTTGCGATTGATCTTGATGATTTTTTTTCATGTGTGCGTATGGAGATTTCAAGGTGCAGAGGAAATGTTTCTTTACTCTATTGATTCTTAGTTTGGCGGAAAAAAATTACTTTTATTAATTTAAAATAATTTGAAGTTTTAAAAAATATTCAATCCTTATTTTTTTTCAGCTTCAGGGACTAATTTGCTCAGTCAAAGGGGAAGTTCATGTCACTTTCTTAATTTCAGTTCCTCATATATTTTTTCCTCAATTTGATCCCTTTACTTTTTTTTTTATTTGGGATTTGATATGGTAGCTTATTTAGGTTGCCTTGGTACAAGAATCTTACAATATCAAGGAAAAAATTTGTATGCTCAGTTTTGCAAAAAAAAAAAAAAGGCTCATTTAGAACAATTAAGTGTTAAGAGACCAAAATTTAAACTAGAACAAATATAGGGATTGGAATAAATAGATAGGATAAATAAGTTGGTGCATGTAAGATAAGAACGGGTAGGTGGGGAAAGCCCAATGCTTTCCACTAGCACGTGCAACTCTCCCCAACAACCAAATGCCAATTTCCACAGTGACGTAGAAATAGCTTGTCGTGCCCTTCATGGTTGTCGGCAAAGGTGCATCAATTAGGCTCTAGCAAAATGTTTTCTTCTCCCCCTCTTTTTTATCTCCTCTCCTCCTGATACATGTTGACATGGAAAAATTGAAAGGTGGAATGTCATTTATTTTTGTTTTATCAAATTTGTTTTTTATTTTTTTTATTGCTATTTTTTTAATTTTTTTATTGATTTTTTCTATTTTTTCCTTTATTATTTGGTTTCATTTAATTTTATATCAAATTTAGTCCTTACTCTTTTTATTGCTATTTTTTTTATCAATTTCTTAATCAATTTTTTTTTTCAATTTCATCTCTTAGCATTTGGTTTCATTTCATTTTCATGTCAAAGTTAGTTTTTATTCTTTTCATTGCTATTTGTTTTATTTTATTTTTTTATTCTTTTTAATTAAATTTTTTTTTTCAATTTCCTCTCTTGGCATTTAGTTAATTAAAAATTCAGCTTTGTGATTTTTGTAGGTTAGTCTTATATCAAGTTAGTCCTGGCCTCATGATTCAAGTCAATTGCTTCAAAGATTAGCTCAAGTTGACTTTAATTTTTTTAGATCTATTTTAATTATTTTTTTTCACTTTTATCCTTCAACACATAGTTAGTTGGGGATTGGGCTTTATAATTTTTCTCACATTACTTTCTATGGGGTTATCATGATCTCATATTCCAAGTCGCAGACTTGGTAGATTAACCCGGGTTAACTCATGTCTTTTTTTTCATTGTTTTTTTTTTCAATTTCTCCTTTTAACATTAGGTTGTTTAAGATTTGAGCTTCGTAGTTTTATTAAATTTACTTTCTATGGGTTTATTGAAATCTCACAACTAGGTCACGGATTTGGCAGGCTAAATCAGATGGACTCTAGTCTCTCTTTTTTTTTCAATTTTGTCCTTCAACATTTGATTTAATTGGAATTGAGATTTTGCTTTATTTTATTTTTCTTTCTATAGAGTTATCAAATTCTCACTTAAATTCTCTATTATCAAATAAAATCATGAGGACCTTTTAATAATATTAGGAGGATACACTTTTATAATACTAGCAAGTATTTATTTTTTGAGTTAATCATTGTCAATTATTTTTTAATTCGGTTTATTTACTATTATTTTTTTAATTATATTATTAAATTAATCAAATTTATTGAATCCAATTGAGCAAATAACCGGAGTCTCGTCTTTAAAAATTAAACGTTAACATCATCTAGGTATTATATATATATATATATATATATATATATATATATATATATATGTATGTATGTATGAAAAATTTTGGCTAAACTCATGGCATAGCTCAAGCCATCCATCTATGTAATTAAAAAATAATTTTATTATTTTTTATTTGAATTTTAGACTTTTTCCTAATTATTTCTAGAATAGTTTTATTTGTTCGGTAATTAATATCAAGACTTTCTAAAATTTTCATTCAATTTTTTTGTGCATCTTAAGGATAAACTGATAATTTCTCCTAGAGAGGGGAGGAAGCAAAAAAAAAACAAAAAAAAAATTAAAAAGCTCCCCAATAATAGCCAGTTGATCAAGTAGCAATGATCAGCATTGAGCTGCAACACTCAATGCTTATGAAACTGAGAATTAGAATATCCCCCACGATCATTTCGTTAAGTGTACATTATGAGGCATCCACGCATCAAGATAATTGCTCCAATTGTCCAGTTGGAATAGTGGTCCTAATTATTGTAGAATCCCTTTAAAATCATCGGCATGTCGGCATAGTGTTACAAAAAAAAAAATATGTATTTATGTTCATATCTATAATATTCTTGTTATTCAAGATCTCTAAAAAAAATAAAAATACAATTCAGATTTATTAAGTTGATTCGTTTTTAATTGAAAAACATCAAAATACTATTATTTTAAATTCTTTTCAATAAAAACAAAATCAATAAAATTCTTAAAACTAGAAAATATAGACCACAATCATACTTGGATTTTTTTAAAAAAAATATCAGATTGTACATTCATTTATTGTTTTATTATTCTTAAGTTAATTATTGTACTCTAATGAAATTGTAAAAAAACTTCACATAAAAATTAGGTTTTTCATTAAATGATATCATGGGTCAAGATATATGATCTTGACTTAAAATTTGTATATGAGCTTGATTATTCTTGAAAAGCATAAGTTGTTTAGGGAATGAGAGACCCTCCAATTGCCAAGTTAATATGTATACAAGAGAAAATGAAAAAAATATATATAAATGAATTGTTGAAGAGTAAAATATTGATTTTGAGAATTCATCTTTCAATATGTTTACCTAATGATCTAACTATTTATAAATCTTGATCATGTCAATTCATAAAAAATTTAGAATAGAAAAAGGTGTTATTATTCAATAATTTGATATATATTTTACATTCAACTCATGTAAAGTTTATATAATCATACAACAAGACACATTAAGAAATAGAATAAAATAAATTATAGAAAAGGTTTGATCATCTCGTTTCATTGGATTATTGAAATAATTTCCTGATTGCTTTAAGTTGTTTAATTTCTTGATCTCTTCATTTTATTGATTACGAGATTATCAAGAATATTTACTTTGATTTTTTCCTGAGCAAACTCAATCTGGGACACGAAAAGTTGTGTGACAATTAATTATTAGAAATGTCAATGCTCACTATCTAGCCCTTCATGGGTGGATAATTTGGTAATGTTTAGTGACATGTTAGCTAAAAATGATTATTGGTCAAGAAAGGAGGCGCTAACCCTTTATAAAAGTATATCATTGCAAAGAATTTGTTAGTAAAGCATAGAAAAGTTATATGCATGGAAACGCTATATTCTGACTCATCAGAACTTCAAAAAAAATTTAGTATATGCATTCTAGATAATATGTTAAAAAAGTGAGAGGAGGATAAAAAAATCTAGTCAGGCTAGGTTGGGTTTATCCGTTTAGGTCAAGGCCTAAATGGTAATAAGACAACAAAAATGGTATCATAACCTTGAGGCTTGATTTATCCTCTATTTTCATGATCATAACTCCTAGTTCACCTTTCACTTTAGTACAAATATTTTCTTGTGGGAAAGGATGTACACTCTCCTTGACATAAATCTCCTCGACATTAAACAAGCAATGAAAAATTATATCAGGATGGATGAAGCTAACGTGAATAGACAAGAACATCCTCATTTCAATTCAAATAAAGAAGAGTCTCTCTTACACCTTTAATCTCCTACCAAAGCTTTCAAAAAAAGCACTAATAAACACATTTGTGATCACATGACATCTCATAATCTCGTAACTATATCTAATATTACTCAAGTTCCTGACTGCTTCTCTAACCACCACATATCTTGATATAAGATTTTATTCCATAAAAATCCTAATTTTTATGTGAGATTTTTTTTATGAATGCAATGACACTCTATATCATATCTAATATTAAGAATCATTTCTCTGCTTAAGAATATTTACACCTCATATCCTCCTTTTCTTTATTAATATTCACTTCCAAGTATCTAGTTGCCATGGTTCTGAAATTAAAAAAAAAAAAAAAAGGAAGAAAGATACAGGTGTTGTTGCAAGAATATAAGAAATTTTCTTTACTATTTTTAATTCTTCTTATTCAATTTAAGAAATTTATTTTATTTAGTATTGTTAAGCTTTTCTAGTTTTTCTATTTAAAAATAATATTTTTTCTATTTTTATTTTTATATTCAATATTACTAGTTTTTTTTAGTTTTTACTTAAAAATAATATTTTTTATTGTATTTTTTATATAAAGAATTGTGATGATTTTTTTGACAAGAGAAACTTTAATGAATAAAAATTAAATATTTTAAATATATTTTTATAACTATAAAGATTTTATTCTTAAAAATTTTAACCTGTAACAAATCCTAACTTTTTTTGTTTTCGAGAGACCATTGGAAGAGCAGAAGACGAAAAGTAGCATGATATTCCTACCATGGTGGGTCAAAAGCTTGATTATGCCTGCCTGCTATACCCCCATTTGTGGTTCAGAAATTCAGAATTTTTTTTAAAAATAAAAAAAATATTATATTTTTTAAATTAATATATTTTTGATATTTTTAGATTATTTTGATATACTAATATCAAAAATAATTTTATTTTTTTAAAAAAAAATATATATTATTTTAATATATTTTTAAATAAAAAATATTTTATAAATCAATCTCTATAATATTTTTAAATAATGTTTAAAATGAGCAAGGGCACGGTGACAGTCAATCCAACAAATAATTTAAATTTTTCTGATGGATCTTGCCTATTGGTGATATTGTATTAAACTACATTTCTAGCTGTGAAAGCTTATGACAGCACAGAAGACATCACAGCCATTCCCATGTTTCCGAGAACAAGCTCTGTAGAAAGCAAACGTCTTTTCATACGTTGTCTTTGTTTATTATTAGAACCTTTCTTAATCATTGCTTTATATCTCCTCTGGTCTGATTTTCTCCTGACAAAGGAAGGCATTGGGCTAGCAATGACTTATTAATTATAAATATATTTTTTACAGCCAGAGTTATTTGTGCAAAAAAAAAAAAAATCTATGCATCTTTCCACTTCATTAGAATTTATTATTTGTTGTACTTCCATAAAATCAGAAGGCAGAGATTGAAGTCTTAATAATTTACGCTATGTTTGAATTGTATTTGAAAGTAGTTTTAAAAATATGTTTGCGTTTAAAATTCAAAATTTTTATTTCAAATATTTTTTTTAAAAAAACACATCATATTGTTAAATATTTAATTAGAATAATTTTAAAAAATAGTTTAACTTGTAATGTTTTAAATTTATTTTTTAATAATTACGAGTTTAAGCCCTTGCAAGACCACTGGAAACTTATATAGTCATTAATTTTAGAGTTCGTAAAATTAGTTGAGGTACAAGTAAGTTGATCTAGAAATCTCTTTTAATTAAAAAAATATTTAATTAGATTTCTATTTCAAAATAATTAGTATAGTAAATTGTACTAATTTATAGCCTTGTGGAACTGGAGATTGAGAAAGCATCACCATGATCATATTTCTTGCGGGAAATTTGCCATGGGAAAAAATTAGTTGTTGAAGAGCATAAGTACAATGCTGGCACATTTTGTGTGAGATCAAGTGTGGAACTAATTTTAGGGAAAGCTTGATATGTATATCCCTTTCGAAGCAAATGGACAAATAAATTTAGGGATGAGGAGAAAAAACCGGTAAAAGTAAAATCAGAAAAAAAATTAATCAAAAAAACTAAACTAAAAAAACAAAATAATTAATTAAAAAATCCAAAATATATTTTAATCTGGTTCGATTTTAGTTTCAAAATTATAAAACTAATTGAATGGAAATAATTCAATCAACATTAAACCATGCTATATAAAACTAATAAGTATAAAAAGAAAATCCTAAAATTAAACCTCTCCTCACAAACCTTAAGTAGTGATATCTCTCCCAAATCCAGTCACCCCCTCTCTTAC
>JAAWWB010002180.1:0-25003 GCA_018804465.1 Populus tomentosa | reverse complement strand
TGATTCAAAATCTTTGTAAGATCTGTGTTGAAAATGTGTAAACAATTCGAAAATAATTCAATTGCTTTCGGAATAATCCGAAGGAGCATTGTAGAATTTGCTAGGAAATGAAATGTCAAACGCTTGCCGACGATGCAATTATTCAATTTATAATCATTATTTTTGGGTGGGTATTTAATCTCAGTTATTTGTACAAGAAGCAAGCGCAACTCAAACAGTAAGCTAGGTTTAGGGACTTGCTAGATAGCGAATGTTCACAGCTAGAGTTGAAATTCCAGGCTAGACAATGACTGCTTCCCTCCTGCAACAGAGCTTCGAGCCATCAACCAGATTGTTTAATCTGACAACGGGACCCGAGGCCATTGAATATGGGACCATGCTCGTTACCCATAGCAAATGCAGCTATGCAGTGTTTCGACACGGGAGACATTGGAAGGCCCGTCAACTTTGTCCCCTGGTAGTTGCTTTCCTTTGTACAAGGTGGATATCCAGGCACACATTATCACGGGCCTTGTCTATTTATTCGACATTGCTTTCAAGTGGACCCAAAAAAAGGGTTTAACACCATCCACCCTCGATCTGTTTCAACAAAATGTGGCCAGTAAATGATGATTTTAGAGTCCTTATGCCCTGCCCTCGAGCCATGGTATTGCTTCTGGCTTCTGCACAATTAGTAGGTGCCATGGCATGTAAAGAAGATACCTGCCATCGTTTTTTTTTTTGGGCTCTGTCACATTGAGTTTGGTATGCCATGATCACATTCTTTGTTTCAACTACCTGAATGCGTTGAGTTTTTCTTACACAGCTCAACTAATCTCTTACCCGATAGGATTGATTTTGTTCGGCAAATGTTGCATTTGTGGCCAAGATTTCGACTTGCCAATAGAGTTCTTGAGGACCCATGCATTTACTGCTGGGTTGGACAAACATCGAGCCCATAGAATAGACATAGGACCATTTCAAATTTGGACCCTTTTAAATCGAAAGCAGAGATTTAGAATGAAAAACAAGGGCTCTAGAGAATGGAAGCCAGCCAGAAGTGCCGTGAATCTGATAACGATATCAGCAAGTGACGTTGAGAAGACAGTGATCTCGCAGTCAGGCAACTTACTCTCACTTTTATGTTATCCATTTGAAACCACGTAAATCAACAGTTTTCAACTTTCAAAACTCTGAGATTGAAACTCACGCATCATACATTCTCTTCAACCGATCAACCAACACATTGGCTTCATCCTCAAAAAAAGTCTCAATCGAGACGCATCATCATTAGTTCAGTTCCATGGGACCCCACTAGACATTGCATTGAGGGTCTAAACTCTGTGGTTTTTTTTTTAAGTAGTGTTTATGCTGGACGTATCATGTACGTAGATACACACACAAGTATTGTTAATCATGGATTTGAAATCTGTTCCCGCAGTTATGGATCTAATCTGCAATTATATTAGTTAATCGAGCATGTAAATAAATTGTTTATGCGTATTACACATGGCCTCTCATCTACTTGCCTCGTCATTTAGAGTTTAGATAGATCCAATCAAATCCTTAACCCTGACTGCACCTAGGACATGAAACAATTTCACCAGCTAAGATTAAAGGGCAATGCTTGGATGAGGTTGCCCTTTATTCTTTACCACACACTCGCCTTTTTGTCCTGGCTCCTCTGTGTGTGTGATGGAGTCATGAAAAACCTGGGCTTGAAGACATCGTGTGACTTGGTTAGTTTGTTAGTCTTGATTTGTTGAGCTAGTTATATAAGATTTGGTCTAATTTGTTGCGTTGTTATTAAGAAAGCTTAGAGGTGGCATGATGGATCTTTTTCTTATTTTCCAGCATTCTTAATCTTTTTGTTATTTCCTATCAAGTGGAAGGCCATATATATGGCCAAAATGAGTTCAATAAGACATGGAGAATTAAATCACCGGAAAAGCTTCCTTTCTCCATCTATTAATTCTTCTTCTTCTTCTTCTTATTATTATTATCATCTTAAATTCTCGTGTAACAGTGGCATCAGTGCCTAGTTCCAATCATGGACACTCATGGCAAAACAAATATGGAGTTCAACAATGAAGTCAATAAAATCTTGGCACGACATAAATCAAGCTTTGATAAGGTGAAGGTTGCCTTACAAGCAGTGCTGACAGAGCTTCAAGCTCTCTGAACCACACGCAACCCAAACACTAGCACCTCTGAACTCTGAAATCAACCTTTTTGCTCATGAAGAGTCTTTGCACTAAAATACAACTCAATTGAATCCTGTTACTAACCATTCCCGTCAACACCTCAAGTTAATCCTTCTTAAAATTTCAATGGAGATGATTTAACTGGGTAGATCTACAAGGCAGAACAATACTTTGAGTTCACCAATGGATGAATTCAAAATCTCATGGACCACTCACATGAGATGAATTCACTAAGGCTACGCAACTTCCGATTTGATCCAATCGACTATGACAACCCATCAGAATCTCTGGCTCGTCTTATACAAAAAACTATAGCTTACCAAGAAGCTTTTGAAAGGCTCTCCCACCATGTTGATTGCTTGCTCGATAGTTTCTTAATTGGTTGTTTTATTGCAGAGTTTCAAGATGACATTTGTCTGGATGTCAAAATCAAACAACCCAATAACTCAGCTGATACAATAGGAGTGGCTAGACTGATTAAGGAAAGAAACCAGCTACAGCAAACACACCCTAGCAGCCACTAGTGATACCGAGGGCATCATCTAATCCCACAGCTGGGATTAAGCTATTTAAAATAGAACATGCAAGACATGCAAGCTAAGCAAAGTCTTGCAAAGTCTTGCAAGGCAGAAGCACAAGAGCAAGAATAAAGATATCGTGTGACTTGTTCTAGTTTGTTAGTCTTGATTTGATGAGTTAGTTATAGAAGACTTGGTCTAATTTATTGAGTTGTTATTAAAAAAGTTTAGAGGTGGCATAATTAATGGGTCTTTTTTTTATTTTCCAGCATTCATGATCTTAATTTCTGTTATTTCCTATCAGTTGTAAGGCTATATATACATGGCCAAAATGAGTTCAATAAGATCTGGAGAATTAAAACACCATAACAGCTTCCTCTCTCCCTCTATTAATTCTTCTTATCTCAAATTCTCATGTATCATTAAGAGGAAATTAATGTACGAGAGAGAAATTAAGAGAAAATATATTGAAAAAATATATAATGAAATTTAAAATATTTATTATGAGAACTTATTATTTATATAGTAACTCAAGATATTTATATACTTAATTCATGTTAGTTCATTTTGGGATGTGAAGAATTATAGAATAGTTAAATTATAACCTGTTATTATTTGTAGTGCCTTGTATTGTTATGAGAGGAGAGGTTAGGTAATGTCAATGACTCATTAACTGAAAATAGCCATTTATCGGCACTTGAGGTCTTGGCCGAGCGGTTGAAGGGACTTATTCCATTCCTCTACATCCTGGGTTCAAACCTCAACGTGCATGCCTGTCACCCCCGCGGTGCCTTACATGTTCACTGGGTTTGCAGGATGTTCAGTGAGCCGTGGGATTAGTCGTGGTGCGCGCAAGCTGGCCCGAACACCCACGTAAATTAAAAAAAAAAAAATAGCCATTTATCGAGAGCGAATGAGCTTGATTTGCATAGAATGTTATTCATTACGAGAGTATTTACTATAAATGTGATGCTTATTCTATATAAGAGTTTGTAATTACAAATATGCCCTCTTATTACTCCTCTTAACTGAAAAAAAAAAAATATGAATTGTTTTGGATACCATCAATATGTGTTAGCAATTATAGGTGATAATTAATTGAGAGGTAGTTTAATTAGTTAGGTTTTAAGTTAGTTTTTAAATAATTATGAGTTTGAGTTTTTTTAAGATTATTGAAGGTTTACATGATCGTTAATTTTAAGATCTGTAAAATTAGTCGAGGTATACGCAAACTATCTATATATCCATATTAATATAAAAAAAAAATGATGGGCACACGAATTTAATTTCATGTTGAGCAACTCTATTACATCTAGAAAATAAGAAATTCTAACAGCTCGGAATGTGGAAAAAGCATTGTGTTATGATGATAACGATAAATAGAAACCGTACGTTGGAATAACTATCATTTTGACTATCTCCAAATTTAATGATTTTTTACAATTGATAGTCGATGTTTTCAGTTTTCACTATTACTTGACGTAAAATTTCAAACAAAATCTATAAATAACTTGTTGTACATTTTAAAAAAATATAAATCAATAACACATTGACATTGATTAGATTAACAAAAGAAATATTTTTTTTTAAAAAAAACAATCAATTTTAAATTTAGTTTTAACACACATACGTGTGTGTAGAAACAAGCAATATTGGTGTATTCTTAAAAGACAAAAACTTCAATCGCTTTTGTGATATTTAATAAATAATAATGTAAATAATAATAATAATAATAATGATAATGTGTTACAATGATAAAATAAAAAAGATGGTAGATCTAAGATGAGGGTGGGGTGGCGACACTATGATAGTCTTGATGGCAGTAACGATTATGGCAACAATAATGATGATGGGGTTGTTGAATTATATTATTATTATTATTATTATTATTATTATTATTTGTGAAATATTTTAGGAGTTGAAATTCTTTTTATGAATGTACAAAATCTAAAAATTAATTATAGAATATTAAAAAAACATAGAAAAATACTCCTGAAAAATATTTTATATAAAACAAATTCCTTATAGGTGAGTTATCTAAAATAAAAGAGAGATAAACCAAGGCATGTGCCTTAAAAATAACTTCTCTACGAAATAAATTACACTAATGTGATTTTTTTCTCTGTGAATTCGTTGGCAGGGTTGAAGATTATTTTGTGAACTTTAAGGATCAAGAATGAATCACCGAGTTTTTTTTTTTTTTTTTGTTATAAATCGGGGCTAAAGCCCAAAATTAAATTAAACGAGAGAACACCGTTCCAATTAAGTCATAGTATAAAAACCAATACAAGCTCTCTGGAGGGTCATTAATAGTCGAATCCTCCTTAAAAAGTGGATGCCTGGAAAGCCCAAAGTTAGCAAGCCAATCAGCAGCAGCATTCGCCTCCCTGTAAGAATGTTGCACTTGGACTACCCAATCTCTACTTAGAGCTTCACGAGCTCTGTTAACCAAGGCAAAGTTAGCATTAACTCTCACGGATTGTTTCAAGAGCAGATCCACCACAACCAAAGAATCTGATTCCAAAATAATCTTGCGAAAGCCTGAAGACCAAGCCAACTCTAGACCTGTAATCACCGCCCATAACTCAGCACGAACTGAAGTACAAATCCCCGTATTAATAGAAAAACCTCTAATCCAAGAGCCCATGCAATCCCTAATTAATCCTCCCACCGCTGCTAAACCTGGGTTGCCTTTACTACATCCATCTACATTTAATTTCATCCAATTCGAAGGGGGGTATTTCCATCCCACAACATTCATCTTCTTAGAAATCAAAGTATTAAGCTCCTTATGGTGTCCAGCTCCCATTATCTCTTTGGTCAAATCCCAAATAGCCATTAAAGGATGCCCTGCACTTCTGGAGTCTCCCTAAAAATGCGACAATTCCTGTACTTCCAAATAAACCACACAGTAACACCAAACAAGATTGACCAGCACCAACCTTCCTTTGTATTAACTATGCTTGACAAGTTAGATAGCAACCATACATGTAAATACACAACAAAAAAACCATCAGTATCACAAGGATTCAAGATTTTCAGCCACACTTCTCGGGCCCATTTGCAGTCCCTTAACATATGTAAAATGGTCTCAATATCACCGCTACCACAATGACAATTAGGGGAACCACTCATATGTCTTTTATACCTAATCTCATTGGTCATAGCTCTGTTATGGACAACAAGCCAAAGGAAATATCTAATTCTTTCAGGACCTCTCCATCTCCAAACAAGACGCCATAAAGGCTTTAAATGGGTTCGATTATCACAAGAGTTGATAAGAGAGAAATAAGCTGATTTAGTGAACTCACCATTCATGGAAAGGTTCCAAAAGAGCTGGTCCTCATTCGGCTCCCTATTTGGAGGGGGATAGCTAGCTAGAGTCATCACAATATTCATTGGCAAGAGGTGCGCAAAAACATCCTATCTCCACTGATTGTTGCTGGAAACCATTTCTGCCACTGACTTGTTGAGCAATTCCTCAGATAGATCCTGAGTCGCATATCTAGCAAGAGAACCAAAGCCATCCAACCACTCATCCTCCCAGAACTTGACGTTTTCTCCATTTCCAATATCCCAAGAAATGCCTTTAATCACATGAGACCATTCCTTGCATATCGCTTTCCAAAGAGGAGAATCTTTCTGCTTAGCTTGTACTTTAGGAATGTTATCACTAGATCTGACATACTTACTTCTGAAAACTGAAGCCCATAGACTAGTATTGTCGTTAATGATACCCCATCCCAACTTCATTATGAAAGCTTGGTTCATAGAATGCATTCCTCTCAGCCCCTGACCTCCCTCATCTCTTGGTTGGCAAAGAGTTTTCCAGTTAACAAGATGAGTTCGTTTAGCCTCAATGCTGTCCCCCCAAATAAATCCTCGGCAAATTTTTCAATTTCAAAGCAAATTGACTTGGGTAATAAACTGGATTGCATAGGATATAAAGCACCAAGTTTTAGCAAATGAATCACCGAGTTGCAACAAGGTAATCCACCTATTTTAGCCTCTTTTTCTTTGTAAGTCCGACCCCTTTTTTCTTGTAAAATATTATTTGCTATAGCTAAGTTTAATTCGGCTTCCACACCTTATGGTTTTATTTCTGACAGCTCACAAGCTTTAAAATATGTCATACAAGGTTAAATATTAATTGCATTAATATATACCTGAACACTCTTATTTTAATTACACTTTGTTTTTTTTTTTTCTCTCCAATAAAGCACCAAGTTTTGTTCTCTCTCTTTCTAATTGAGGTATCTAACTTGCATGTCAGTAATGTGTAGCAAGACTAATCAATACATGTCTCATTTTCATATATGAAAAAAAAAAAAGAAGTGTGCTGTTTGCCATATATTAGATTGGTGGCTTACGTTATTTTTGAAAAGTAAAAAGAAATTTGATAATCAAGCTAAACATTATTTAATTTGATAATATAATAAGAAATTAGAAGATAGATAAATCAAAAAATATATTATTCAAATCAAAATTGGATTAACACATGAAGCTTATGGCCTGAGATATGAGATAGTAATAATTTTATAAAATGATGGTATTATAAAAAATTATTTGTAAAAAAAAATCTAAAAAACATCTAAGCCAATCCGGCCCAATCTTTTAAATCAGTAACCTTAAAGGTTAATAAAATTCGATTAATAAAATACTAAGGGATAAAAAAAAAGTTCCAATAAAAAAATAATTAAAAATAAAACAAATAACAATAAAAAAATAAGAATCAAATATTACATAAAATAAAATGAAGTAAAATATTGAGGGATGCCAAGAAAAAACATTCAATTAAAAGAATAATATAAAATATTGAAGGATACAATTAAAAAAATTATTCAATTAATAATATAATATAAAATATTGAGGAATATAATTAAAAAAATAATTTAATTAAAAATATAATTAAAAAAAAATAAAAAAAAAATTACCAGTACAAAACCCGATATATTTTGAATACAAGTGCTGCCCAAGAATGGAGATCAAGTTGTGAAGATTAAAACACCCGGAGAATCCATGCACGCAGCCTTACATGCAACCACCTTTTTCATATTAAATAATTTCTTGCAGAAATTGTAAACTATCCCCTGTCTAACTTGATAACTACGAAAAAAAAACCAAAATAAAACAAAAAAACAAAAACATCTCTTGACCCAAGACAAAAAGAAGTCCGATTCATCTACTTGTTTATCAAGGATTTTCAATTTCACCCCCATGCCATTAATCCTTCAATTTGACAAGGGAGTTATCCGATTTTGGTCAAAAACATCTTATAAATAATGGTTTTCTAAATAAATATTAAATAATACATGACGTGAAAGATTTGGGTAGATGCCAATTGGAACGTAAAGGAAGACGAGTGAATTGGGCACATGCCACCCCCAATTTTAGTCCTCATCCAATGAATTAATCATCAAATGACTTAATATATAGTTTTAGGTGAAGAAAACTTAAGAATGACAAACAGTACTGTGATATTTCCCGCACACAAGTATAAGTTTCATGCTGTAGCCACAGCAGTTGAACCACAACATATGACAACGAGTTGATCTTCAAATTTTTTTTTTTTTTTATATTTTGATGTATTAATTTTTTAAAAATAAAAAATATATTATTTTAATATATTTTTAAATAAAAAATATTTTAAATCATAATTACTATTACAATTTCATACGTTCCCAAGAAAGAGAAACAAACTATGAGATGTGCAACGAAAAGTTTTGAAGATTGAGTTGTTACAGTACAGCAGTTATAAATATCAAAGCGCAACCGGGTGCCCTGGAAGAAGTCCAGTCGGAGGATTTATTAGGCCAAACGGGAATGACACAACATTTGCAAACGGGAAAAAACTGCAAGGGCTTGAGCCTAACAACCAGCAATGACCCAAAATTTGCAAACGGAAAAAAAACACAGGTAACTTGAGCTACATCGGAGACTTCCCATCTATACAGGCGTCAAAAAATTGTTTCCCGAATCCAAAGACACAAGGAATGCCAAATAATTTAGGGGAAAAAGGCCTAATCAATGCCTTACGCTGCTTGAAGGACTTCAAACGATTAATCAACGAATGACATTACCAGACCCTTTAACTCACTGAGTCCATGAAACAAACCAGCAAAAAATGACAAATCTAAGTCATCCATTCTCTTTGCGGTTGGGGAAGGGCAAAAACAGCACCCGAAGGTGAAATGACAGCATTTTGGCCAAATCAGGAACTAGATTGAACGAATACAAGAAGAATGCCTGGTGTGTCTGTAACACACCGCTAACAAATATTTAATAAATTTTTTTAATGCTGAGTTAATGTTTAATTTAATATAATAAAATATTATTTTATTAATTCAAATTAATTAAAATTTTAGGAACTTAGTTTCAATTTAGCCTCTTTATTTTCTTCTAAAAAATATTAATTTTTCTTAATTATCTGACTCAATTTTTTATTAAACTAAAAAGTTATTATTATTTATTGGCAGAAATAATTCTTAATTTATTTTATTAAATATATATATATATATATATTTTAATTTGCATTTATTGTTTTCCTTGGTGATAAAAAAGAGAGAGTTAAGAATGCCCTGATCTACCTTTCGGGTAAATAAATTAAGATATATTTTTAAGTATTTTTTTAAAATAAAATAAAAGCACTTCATTCTAACACAAACAATTTTGCCTCTGTTATTATATCAAGAAACCCTTTTTTTTTCACAAAAAAAACCTCTAAAATCCCCGCAATGCAATTCTTTAAAAACGAGCATCCTCTCAAATACAAGATCAGAGCCCTCAAGGCCATGGGTTGTTACCCACTAAAGGCCAACCTTCCAAGCCTCGTAACATTCCAAGAAATGAATAATTTAGTTCACCAAGAAATAATTACCTTGCAGAACTTGGAAATCCCAATGACTATACAAGAAATTATTTTGTGTTTCAATGGTGATCAGAAGAAGATAGACTTCAATATATCCAGCGGAGTTACAACTAATATGGAAGAACTTGAAGGCCAACTAACAAAGACTTTTAAGAAACCTTGGGTTTCTTGAAACTATATTGGCTAGGTATCATCATGAAGTGAAACATATACTGGTAAGATATTATCATGAAGTGAAACATATGGTTGTCTTGACTATTTTTATCGCCACTTTGGATTACGGTTTTAAGAAGTAGGAGCTATATTTTCAGTTGTTTATCTTGGCTAACAAATTGAATCTTGGGCTAGTCTTGAAATTCAAACAAAAAGAAAGCTAATTTGTTGTGGCTGGATATGTGTTCAATCACCCAGCTGTATTTTACAAGATAGTCATCAATGCGAATGAATCAATAAAGTTAGAAAGGACTCTTAAGATGATGGCTTTTATTAAACGTGGTGAAGGGGATCCAGAGATGGTCGCTTTGGTCGATGACTACCTTGAAGATTTTTTCAAACTCGTTAGAGACAAACTGTTATTCCCATTGCATATTGCAAAATGCAAAGTTACTGGTTTACTTCCCCCTTGGTGTTCGATAAAGCTACCACATCATCTGCAAGAACAAATATTCAATTTACTAAACCTGTTAGAAATATTTTAGGATTGAAATAAATAAGGAGTTGGTTTAGAGGCGTGAAAACACTGTTTTTAAGGTGTTTATTTGTCTCACATAGAGACAACACCTTCAAGATATAACTAAGTTCTCTACACCTCTAAAAGAATGAGAAGATAAGGCAAAGAAAATAAAATACGTTTATTATTGTCTATTTGTTTTCTGTGTAGCAACAATTTTTAATAGACTTGAAATATCACAATGAAACATTGTATCTTTTAATATTATGATTATTGATATGACTGCTAATAAAATAGTTATACTTTAAATTAAACTGAATAGTTGATATTCAGTTTTATCTCAATAGACACAAATATCAAAATTAATTACAAAATTTAATTCAAGAAAGAATTAATCTCACTGACATATTAAGTTTCAAGTGCCCAAGTGTCAAGTGTCATCTTTTAATATTATAAATATCAATATAATAGCATCAAGAAGCCCACTAGGAGAGTTGTTTCATTATTGCTTAATTTACTATACAATATAAACCCAGACTTATAAACATTAGGAGATAGTGTTTCTTTCTAATATGGGATAAACATCTTTTTTTCTTTATTCATTTACAAACTACACCAACAATCCCCCACTAGTTTGTAATGAATGTCTTTTTATTTGATAGAATTATGCTTATAGGAAGGTATTATGCAATTTAAACCTTTAATTCGTGTAAGAACTTGAATCCTACTAAAGTTATTGGTGTCTGCAAATTAAACCAAAACTTTTGTTGTAGAATAAATATACTAAACACATAATACTATCCAAACTCATAAAAATGTTTACAACTGTTTAGCACTATTATGGCCATGTGTTAAAATCTTATTTTTCATGAATATTTACAAGAGAAAACCCTAACTCTTGTCAAAAGCAGCATTGCTTGTATATTCATATAGGTGGAATTATACATGTCTCTGTTACATTAAACATAAACTTTAAATGCCATTAAAAGCCCACACTCATCCTCCTTTACGTAATAGAACACACTAAATATTATTAGAATAGGGTCTCAAATTACTTATCAATGTCAAACAGATACTAACCAGTAACATATTATTACCTATTAAATTTAGAGATAAGTTTCTTGCTGATCCGAAGTTGGGTTCCTATTACCGGTATCTTTAATAACATGTTTCAACTCCGTTCCATTAGTTGTTTTCCGTACCATATCTATAGATAGTCCTTTTATGAGTGGATCCGCTAAATTATTTACATATGTCACATAGACAATGGTGATTACCCCATTTGTAATCAACTCTCGAATATATCCATATTGAATGCTTACATGTCTTGACTTACCAATGTAAATGTTACTATAAGCTCGAGACATAGTTGCTTCATTATCGTAGTATAAAAAAATAATTGACATATGTTGTTGACGTTGGATGACAAGTTGAATCTTAGGCTCATCTTGAAATTCAAATAAGAAGCATGCCAATTTGTTGTTGCTAGATATATGCTCAATCATCGAGCTGCAATTTACATGATAGTCCTCAATGCAAATGAATCAATGAAGTTAGAAAAGACTCTTAAGATGCTAACTTTTGTTGAATGTGGTGAAGGGGATCTAAAGATGGCCACTTTGGTCGGTGACTACCTTGAAGAATTTTTCAAACTCATAACAGAGAAGTTGTTATTCCCATTGCATATTGAAACATGCAAAGTTATTGGTTTACTTTCTCTTGATGTTTGATAAAGCTACCAGATTAATTGGTAGAACACATATTTGATTTACTAAACATAAATGAAATTGACTCAATAAGCCAGGCGGATCCCAAATTATCGACGTTGGTTTAGGAAACTGGATTTAATGCAGCATGTAATGACGAATGGAATTGGGATATCTAAGGCATTGGAATAAGGTTAGCTCACCATGTATCATGTAGAAAAAAAAAATGAATAACTTAAGCATGCCCTAAAAAGAAAAACTTACTTTCTTAAACCAACGTCGATAATTTAGGATCCACCTGGCTTATTGAGTCAATTTCATTTATGTTTAGTAAATCAAATATGTGTTCTACCAATTAATCTGGTAGCTTTGTCAAACACCAAGAGAAAGTAAACCAACAACTTTGCATGTTTCAATATACAATAGGAATAACAACTTATTTGTGATGAGTTTGAAAAATTCTTCAAGTTAGTCACCGATCAAAATGGCCATCTTTGGATCCCCTTCACCACATTCAACAAAAGCTAGCATCTTAAGAGTCCTTTCTAACTTCATTGATTCATCTGCATCGATGACTATCTTGTAAAATACCGTTGGGTGATTGGGCACATATCCAGCCACAATTGGCCTGCTTCTTCTTTGAATTTCAAGACGAGCCCAAGATTCAACTTGTCAGCCAACATAAACAATTGAAAATATGGTTCATCTTCCTTAAAACTGTAATCCATGGCAACGATCAAAATAGCCAAGACAACCATATGTCACTTCATTAATTCCATGTCTAGAATTAAAACACATAAAATGAATAACCTAAGCATGCCTTGAAAATAAAAGCTTACTCAAATGATACATCGCGAACTGGCCTGATCCCAATGCCTCAAATATCGCAATTCCATTTTCTTCTTTTTCAAATGAAACTGGATTGTAAAAGAAAAAGCTCTTTCAAATGAAACTGAATTGTATAAAAAAAAGCTTGATGAGTTTCATGCGGCGTGGAATAACGCATGGGATGTTGAACAGAATTGGGATATTTGAGGTTTTGGGATATTTAAGAACAGCTCACCATGTCTCATTTTAGTAAGCTTTTCTTTTCAGGGCATGCTTAGGATATTTATGTTTTTATATTTCAATTCTCGACATGAAACTAATGAAGTGAGATAAACTCGAATGGTAACAAGTATAGATCAGCAGATAGTACTGTTAGGCAGCATTTTGATCAACCTAGGCTTAAAATTGTAAAGAAAACCAATAATGATGAATGAACATGAAGTTCAGCAATTACAAGTTAATTCCTCTTGAATTTTATCTTTCCATCACTTCTCCATCTGTGCTTGACTGAGAAGTCTTGGCAAAAATGCACCATGCTCGTGGACACTCGTGAAGTGAATAAGCTGATGCGCTTAGCAACAATTAAGGAATTAAGCAGTGAACTTGAAGACCACGCTTACTCTTTAAGAGCCTATAAAACTTGACAGATGTGTTTAACCTTTCACGTGAACACAGTGAGCATACAAATTACTTCATCCAGAAATTGAATATATATATAAAGGTAGGAAGCGTTTCATACCAGGCAACTGGGATAGTTGGATGCCTCTCATTTACTCTTCTTAACCCTTGAGTGCAATAACATCCTCGTGTCGTGTGTTCCAAGAGGATACTTGAACAGGAGATTTGGAAACAGAAACCTGTGAGACTCAAACTCAGCTTGTAGGAAACAGATTATTAGAGCTTCCTCCAAGAAAGGGGATCGCTGAGCAGAGCCGGCATGGCCGGCCACCAGCACCAGCATGCAGCATCAATGATTGAGCAATTTAATAATGAGAGTAGACAATTTTTTGGACTAATGAATAGATCTAATAATATCACTTGATTTGTAGCAATAATTGATAAAAAAAACTGACGACGACGACCCAGCTAATTAATGAAAACTGTGAAAGAAATGCTAGAGGTTGCAGAGGATAAAAGTAAGGAAGAAAATTAGAGAACGAAAGAGAGTTTTGTTTCAAGGTTTCATCAGGTCACTCTTTACTGTTTTTCTTAATTTACAAAAGAGAGAAGAAGACCTATATATATATATAGACACACACACACATCAAGGCTGCTTAGTCATGCTCTCCCACGCGAAAAGAATGATAAACAACCTCTTCTGCATGACAGGCTGGAAGGCCAAAAGAAAGAAAGGAGAATAAAAACCAACTGAGAGGCCTAATTGCTGTGAGCTGAAGAAGGGAAAATAATTATCCTTTCTCTTCCAACAACTTTCTACAGTTGTTATTCTTTAACAAACTGAAATCGAAATGTAACTAGAAAAACAAATCATGCAAGAGAAAAGGGTTTTTATTTACCTCATGGAGACTGATCATGAACAACAGCAACAACTTGTGAATAATTGAGGCTTTCATCTCATGGTACAGTCGTATCTACTGTGAACATATTTTCTCATGGTGTTTGTAAAGGCACCTAATAACTACTATGTAACACTCACAGTTCATGAACATGCAATGTGTTTCACAAATAATATTTCTTAAAATGATCGAAACAATAATAATGGGAAAAAAAATTAAGACAAAAAAATAAGAATAAGATTCCAGAGTCTCTTTACTTCTTTTCGAATTCAAATATTAATTATGATCATTTCTTTGCACCTTAAATTTAATTATTATAAATTTGTTAAAGCGGGACGGCTTAGAAACACACACTAAACACTTTAAGGGAAAAAAACTATATGTTGTCCCGCAGCAGCAAAGAATAGAGTTGGAGAACACAGCACAATGTTCTATTTTTCTTGTTCCATGGATATGTTTGACATCGCCTTCTTCTTCTTCATGCTCCTCACTTGACAATAATAACCAATCCAATGTCCAGATCTACCTCCATTCTCCCATCCTCCGCCGCTCTAAGTATTTCTCCGCCCTTTTATCCGACAGATGGCAGCACTCCAAGGAAAATCCCGATTCTGCTGAAAATAAAATCGACCAGTACTTGATTCCGTTGAAATTAGGCGTCGCTCCTGGATCGATCGAAGTCCATCTAAGCGTTTTAAAATTGCTGTATACAAACGATTTCAATAATGTTATTAACTCTGCTGCGGCGGCTCTAGATATTTTGCCGGTGCCGTTAAAGTTGTTGTTTGATGAGTGTGCGGATTATTGCGTTAAGTATCTTGAGGCTGTGCCGTGGAGTGAAGAGGAAGAGAAGCGCGTGATTAATTTAATTCCATATTTACGCAAGGAGGAGTCTGAAGAGCTATTAGCTAGGGTTTCTCCGGCGAAATATGATTCGTGTGAGGAAATGCTTCATGGTTTGATATTGGCTGCGATTCATAGTAGTTCGAACATGGCATTTGTGAAAGCGTTTGTGGCTAAGTTGTTGAGGGATTTTTCATCGAGGGAGTCGGCGAGGAGGGTTTTGGAGATGGCGTTTGAGACGAGTTTGAAGATTGTGAAGGAATCGCTTGAGGAGTATTCGAGTCCGAATTTTAGAGGGGATCATAATGAGACGGAAGCGATACAGAGGTTGAATTTGCATACAGCGATGACTAATGGGAAGCATTTGTTGTGGTTAGTGGAGAGGATGATTGAGCTGAGAGTGGCGGATAGTGCGGTGAAGGAGTGGAGTGAGCAAGATTCTTTTACGGCTGATTTGCAGAGGGCTTTCCGGGATGATGCGTGGAGGAATGTTGTTCCGGGCTTTCCTGCTGTTTTGCTTCGCTGCACTTGTAAGCTTGCTAATGCTGTTGTTTCTAGGATTATTTTGGCCGCTAGACAGGTATTATTATTGGCTTTTATTTTCAATTATTTTATGATCACTGCCACCAATTCTTTAACATAAGCAATCCATCTAGGATTGGATGCATGAAAGTTTATTGTTTTTATTTTATAGTAATAATATTTTGTTTTTAAATCTATTCCTGATAATAATAATAATAAGCATAACAACAACAACAACAATAATAATTTTACTTTTCATATTAAATCTATTTTTTTTATTCAATATTAATGATATTTTTTACAAATTTATTAATTATTATATTAATAATATTAATTATAATAATCTTTAGACTACAAATAATAATATTTTAAATATCCATATCATTAATTATTATGTAAATATTATCTATTAATAATATTAAATTTATGTGTCGTTTTTATAGTTTTTAATCCTTTCAAATAAGATTTATAGTTTTTCTTCGATAATAATTATATATTTTTTTCAAATCTATTAAAGATAATAATAATAATTTTTAATTTTATTATTCAAATCAAATCAATCTTAACTTTTCAATATTAATGATATTTTTTACAAATGTATTAATCATACTAAAAATAATAATCTTTACACTACAAATAATAATATTTTTAATATCAATGACATTAATTATAATATTAATAACAATATTTGTAGTACAAATAATAATATTTTTAATGCTAATAATAATAAAATTAAAAATATTTATAATAAATATAATTATATTTTAATACTAAAAATATTAATTAGCATAAAACTAATAATAATATCAATAAACTTACCCAAGTTTAAGTAGGTCTGGCTGCAATATTAGACCAAGTGATTTGGACACTTCTTACATGCTGACCCAAAAAGCATTGAGTCTAGCTGCATTCCCAACCCATTACAGTTGAGTGAGGATGCAGGATTCAAGATCATTGAGTGCCGACGCGGACCCAAAAGCCTTGGGTTTGAACTCTTTACCCAATTGTCTTGGGCCGGGGAGAGCTTTATGACCCAAGGACTTGAATCTGCACCCCAGCTATTTCCAAGCAACTTGGATCAAGCATACCTTCCAGCCCCAAGTTTCTTAGGTCTGAAAACACATGCTAGAATCAAGTTAATAATAATGATGATGAATATAATTGAATTTACCCTTCAAAACAAATTTATGTTTTCTCTACGGTAATAAAATTTTCTAATACTAATACTATTATTATTATTTATTATCTGTGAAATATTCTAGGAGTTGAAATTTTTTTTTTGAATAAACTAAATTTAAAAATTAATTATAAAATATTAAAAAAGCATAGAAAAATACTTTAAAAAAATATTTTATATAAAATAAATTGAGTTATGAAAACAAAAGAGAGATAAACCAACGCATGTGCCTAAAATAACTTCTTTACCAAATAAATTACACTAATGTGATTTTTTTTCTTGTGAGTTCGTTGGCAGGGTTGATGATTTTTTTTGTGAACTTTAAGGATTAAGAATGAATCACCGAGTTGCAAGGTAATTCACCTAGTTTGGCCTCTCCCTTCCCCCCCTCCATAAAGCACCAAGTTTTGTTCTCGCTCTTACTAATTCAACTATCTAACTTGCATGTCCGTAACATGTAGCAAGACTAGTGATCAATACATGTCTCATTTTCTTATAAGAAAAAAAGAGAGAGTATATATTAGATTGGTGGCTCGCAAGACATTGTGAACTGTATTAAGTTAGACAGTTGTGTTTTTAGAAAAATAAAAATTTTAATAATTAGGCTAAACATTGTTTAATTTGATAATATAATAAAAAATTAGATAATACCAACAACAACAACAACAAATAAATTAAAAAAAATATTGTTCGGATCAAAACTAGGTTAACACATGAAACTCGTGACCTAACATATGAGATAGTGATAATCTTGTAGAATGATAATATTAGAAAAAATCATTTGTAAGAAAGGATCTAAAAAAATCCAAACCAATCTAGCCTAATCTTTCAAATTGATGACCTGAAAGGTTAACAAAATCCGATTAATAAAAAATTGTATATGAAGAAGTTAGATGAGTTTTTTGCTACATGGGATGACGCATGGGATGCAAATTGGAGTTGGGATATATGAGGTAATGGGATGAGGTCGCCTCGCCATGCAAGAGAAAAAGGATTTTATTTACCTCATGCTGATCATGAACCACAACCACAGCTTGTGAATAATTGAGGTTTTCATCTCATGGTGCAGTCTTATCTACTATGAATAATTGAGTTGATTACATTTTTGGCGACCTAGATTTTCAATTTCTTCTAATTGAGTGTGCAAGCTTTTCAATTCTGTCAAATACATGCTTGTTGTTTATGAACATTACAAGAAAATTTTAAGCACGCATAATGTTCTTTTTTTAAGTTTTTGGCCTACAAAAAAATTTTATTTTCATCTTTGATCTCTTTAATTTAAAATTTTATATTCAATTTTTTGGCCACAAGAAATTGGTCTTCTTCTTATTTGAATTTCAAGACGATCTCAAGATTGAACGTGTCAGGCAACGTAAACAACTGAAAATAAGGCTCCTCCTGCTTAAAACTGTAATCCAGGGTAGCGGCGAAAATAGCCAAGACAACCATATGTTTCACTTCATGATGATACCTGGCCAGTATAGTTTTCAAGAAACCCAAGGTTTCTTGAAAGTTTTTGTTAGCTGACGCTTCAAGTTCCATCATACTAGCTTTAACTCCGCTGGATATATTGAATTCTATCTTCTTCTGATCACCATTGAACACACATAATAACTTCTTGTATGGTGATTGGGATTCCCAAGTTCTGCAAGGTATTTAGTTCCTGGTGAACTACACTATTCATTTCTTGAAATATTACGAGGCTTGGGAGGTTGACCTTCAGTGGGTACCCATGGCCTTGAGGGCTCTGATCTTGAAATCAAGAGGATGCTCCTTTTCAAGGAATTGCATTATAGGGATTTTGAAGGTTTCTTTTGTGAAAAAGAGGTTTCTTGATATATAATATCATAGACAAAATTGTGTGTTAGACGAAGAGCTTTTTTGAGTCTTGAGTTTTCTCTCTTTATAATATGTCAGCGTATGCAAACTTGTTGATTTTAGTCAAAACGTTGTCATTTCACCTTTTGGTGCTGTTATTATCCCTTCCCCAACCCCAAAGATAACTAAAAACTTAAAAACCTTGGCCCAATAAGTCCTTCAACTGGGCTTCTTCTAGGGCACCTAGTTGTGCTTTTGCATTTATAGCTTTTGTACTATCACAACTCAATCTTCAAGACTTTTCGTTGCACATCTCAGTTGTTTGGTTTTCCATCTTAGCTCACTCCAGTGCGTGATTTCAAAGCCAACCCTTTTAAAATATTTTTAAAGTATTCATTTAAGTTTTTTTTATTTTTTATTTTTTTAATACCATTTATTTTATTTTAGATTATCTATACAGTTCAATTTATTCCTCCTTTATTGTTTCTTCACCTTTTAAATTTGATCTTTTTTTTTTGTCTTTATCTTTTTAATTAGATTATTTTTTCAGTTACGGTCCTTCATATTTCATATTATTTTATTAATTTAATAATTTTTTAAATTGTATCCCTCAATATTTTTATATCATTCTTTTAATTATTATTTTTAAATTACTTCCCTCAATATTTTATATTATTGTGTTAATTGAATTTTATCTTCAATTACATCCCTCAAATAATTTAGTTCATTTTATTTTAATATCATATTTAATCCTTATTCTTTTAATTATTATTTATTTTATTTTTAATCATTTTTTTATCAAAACTTTCATTTTTTTATTTTAACCCTCAACATTTTATTAATTAGATTTTGTTAACCTTTCAGGTCATCAATGTGAAAGATTAGGCTAGATTGGTTTGGATTTTTTTAGATCCTTTCTTACAAATGATTTTTACTTATATTATCGTTTTACAAGATTATCACTATCTTATATGGCAGGCCACGAGTTTCATGTGTTAACCTAGTTTTGATCCGGACAATAGTTTTTTAAATTTATTTGCTGTTGTTGTTGGTATTATCTAATCTTTTTATTATATTATCAAATTAAACAATGTTTAGCCTAATTATTAAAAAATTTTATTTTTCTAAAAACACAATTGTCTAACTTAATACAGTTCACAGTATCTTGCGAGCCACCAATCTAATATATACTCTCTTTTTTTTCATATAAGAAAATGAGACATGTGTTGACTAGTCTTGCTACACGTTACAGACATGCAAGTTAGATAGCTGAATTAGAAAGAGAGAGAACAAAACTTGGTGCTTTATTGGAAGGGAAAAAAAAGAGAGAGGCCAAACTAGGTGAATTACCTTGCAACTCGGTGATTCATTTTTAATCCTTAAAGTTCACAAAAAATTTCATCAGCCCTGCCAATGAATTCATAAGAAAAAAAATCACATTAGTGTAATTTATTTGGTAAAGAAGTTATTTTAGGCACATGCGTTGGTTTATCTCTCTTTTGTTTTCGATAACTCAATTTATTTTGTATAAAATATTTTTTAAGAAGTATTTTTCTATGTTTTTTTTAATATTTTATAATTAATTTTTAGATTTAGTTCATTCAAAAAAAAATTTCAACTCCTATAATATTTTACAGATAATAATAATAATAGTTTTAGTATTATAAAATTTTATTACTATAAAAAAATATAGATTTGTTTTGAAGGGTAAAATCAATTATCATCATCATCATTATTATTAACTTGATTCTGGCATGTGCTTCCAGAACCAAGAAACTTGGGGTTGGAAGGTGTGTCTGATCCAAGTTGTTTGGGAGTGGCAGAGGCGCAGACCCAAGTCCTTGGATCCTGCAGCTCTCCTTGGCCCAAGACAATTGGATAAGGAGTCTAAACCCAAGGTTTTTGGGTCTGCGTCAGGACTCTATGATCTTGGGTCCTGCATCCTCACCCAACTATAATGAGTTGAGAATGCAGCCAGACCCAAAGACCCAAAGCTTTTTGGGTTAGCATGTAAGAAGCATCCAAATCACTTGTCTTGATGTTGCAGCCAGACCTACTTAAACCTGGATAAGGTTATTAGTATTATTATTAGTTTTATGCTAATTAATATTTTTAGTATTAAAATATTATTATAAAAAATTTTAATTTTATTATTATTAACATTAAAAATATTATGATTTGTACTATAAATATTGTTATTAATATTATAATTAATGTTATTGATATTAAAAATATTATTATTTGTAGTGTAAAGATTATTATTTTTAGTATGATTAATACATTTGTAAAAAATATTATTAATATTGAAAAGCTATGATATATTTGATTTGAGGAGTAAAATTAAAAATTATTGTTAGTATCTTTAATAGATTTGAAAAACATATATAATCATTATCGAAGAAAAACTATAAATCTCATTTGAAGGGATTAAAAACTATAAAAACATAACCACATAAATTTAATATTATTAATAGATAATATTTACATATTATTATTTGTAGTCTAAAGATTATTATAATTAATATGATAATTAATAAATTTGTAAAACATATCATTAATATTGAATAAAAAAACAATAGATTTATTATGAAGGGTAAAGTTGTTGTTATTATTATTATTAGGAATAGATTTAAAAACAAAATATTATTACTATAAAATAAAAACAATAAACTTTCATGCATCCAATCCTAGACGGATTGCTTATGTTAAAGAATTGGTGGCAATGATCACAAAATAATCGAAAATAAAAGCCAATAGTAATACCTATCTAGCGGCCAAAATGATCTCAGAAGCAACAGCATTAGCAAGCTTACAAGTGCGACAAAACAAAACAGCAGGAAAGCCCGGAACAATATTCCTCCACACATCATCTTGGAAAGCCCTCTGCGTGGAGGAATATTGTTCTGGGCTTTCCTGTTGTTTTGCTTTGTCACACTTGTAAGCTTGCTAATGTTGTTACTTTTGGAACCATTTTGGCCGCTAGACAGGTATTACTATTGGCTTTTATTTTCGATTATTTTGTGATCACTGCCACCAATTCTTTAACATAAGCAATCCGTCAAGGATTGGATGCATGAAAGTTTATTGTTTTTATTTTATAGTAATAATATTTTGTTTTTAAATCTAGTTGTAGTTGTAGTGGTGAATTTAGTGGTAGTGGTAGTGGTCGTCAACAACAACAACAACTTTACTTTTCATATTAAATCTATTGTAATAATATTTTAAATATCCATATCATTAATTATTATGTAAATATTATCTATTAATAATATTAAATTTATGTGTCATTTTTTATAGTTTTTAATCCTTTCAAATAAGATTTATAGTTTTTATTCGATAATAATTATATATTTTTTTCAAATCTATTAAAAATAATAATAATAATAATTTTTAATTTTATTACTAAAATCAAATCAATCCTAACTTTTCAATATTAATGATATTTTTTACAAATGTATTAATCATACTAAAAATAATAATCTTTACACTACAAATAATAATATTTTTCATATCAATGACATTAATTATAATATTAATAACAATATTTATAGTACAAATAATAATATTTTTAATGTTAATAATAATAAAATTAAAATTATTTATAATAAATATAATAATATTTTAATACTAAAAATTTTAATTAGCATAAAACTAATGATAATATCAATAACCTTACCCAAGTTTAAGTAGGTCTGGCTGTAATACCAGATCAAGTGATTTGAACACTTCTTACATGCTGATCCAAAAAGCCTTGGGTCTAGCTGCATTCCCAACCCATTACAGTTGAGTGAGGATGCAGGATCCAAGATCATTGACTGCTGACGCGGACCCAAAAGCCTTGGGTTTAAAAGCTTCATGACCCAAGGACTTGAATCTGCACCCCTGCTATTTCCAAGCAACTTGGATCAGGCAAATCTTCCAAATCCAAGTTTTTTGGGTCTGAAAACACATGCCAAAATCAAGTTAATAATAATGATGATGAATATAATTGATTTTACTCTTCAAAACGAATTTATGTTTTCTCTATAGTAATAAAATTTTATAATACTAATACTATTATTATTTATTATTATTATTATTTGTGAAATATTCTAGGAGTTGAAATTTTTTTTTGAATGAACTAAATTTAAAAATTAATTAAAAAAATATTAAAAACACATAGAAAAATACTTTTAAAAAAATATTTTATATAAAATAAATTGAGTTACGAAAACAAAAGAGAGATAAACCAATGCATGTGCCTAAAATAACTTCTTTACAAAATAAATTACACTAATCTAATTTTTTTTCTTGTGATTTCGCTGGCAGGGTTGATTTTTTTTGTGAATTTTAAGGATTAAGAATAAATCACCGAGTTGCAAGGTAATTCACCTAGTTTGGCTCTCCCCTTTTCCCCCCCTCCATGAAGCACCAAGTTTTGTTCTCGCTCTTACTAATTCAGCTATCTAACTTGCATGTTCGTAACATGTAGCAAGACTAGTCAACACATAACTTCTTTACCAAATAAATCATACTAATCTGATTTTTTTTCTTGTGAATTCGTTGGCAGGGTTGATGATTTTTTTTGTGAACTTTAAGGATTAAGAATAAATCACCGAGTTGCAAGGTAATTCACTTAGTTTGGCCTCTCCCTTTTTTTTCCCTCCATGAAGCACCAAGTTTTGTTCTCGTTCTTACTAATTCAGCTATCTAACTTGCATGTTCGTAACGTGTAGCAAGACTAGTCAACACATGTCTCATTTTCTTATATGAAAAAAAAAGAGTATATATTAGATTGGTGGCTCGTAAGATACCGTGAACTGTATTAAGTTAGACAATTGTGTTTTTAGAAAAATATATTTTTTTAATAATTAGGCTAAACATTGTTTAATTTGATAATATAATAAAAAATTAGATAATACCAACAACAACGGCAAATAAATTAAAAAAATATTGTCTAGATCAAAACTAGGTTAACACATGAAACTCGTGGCTTGACATATAAGATAGTGATAATATGGTACAACGATAATATTAGCAAAAATCATTTGTAAGAAAGGATCTAAAAAAAATCCAAACCAATCTAGCCTAATATTTCAAATTGGTGACCTGAAAGGTTAACAAAATCCGATTAATAAAATGTTGAGGGTTAAAATAAAAAATGAAAGTTCTGATAAAAAAGGATTAAAAATAAAATAAATAATAATTAAAAAAAATAAGGATTAAATATGATATTAAAATAAAATGAACTAAATTATTTGAGGGATGTAATTGAAGATAAAATTCAATTAACATAATAATATAAAATATTGAGGGAAGTAATTTAAAAAAATAATAATTAAAAGAATGATATAAAAATATTGAGGGATACAATTTAAAAGTTTATTAAATTAATAAAATAATATAAAATATGAAGGAATGTAATTGAAAAAATAATCTAATTAAAAAAATATAGACAAAATAAAAAAAAATGATCAAATTTAAAAGGTGAAGAAACAATAAAGGAGAAATAAATTGAACCATATAGATAATCTAAAATAAAATAAATGGTATTAAAAAAATAAAAATTAAATGAATACTTTAAAAATATTTTAAAAGGGTTGGCTTTGATATCACGCACCAAAGCGAGCTAATATGGAAAACCAAACAACTGAGATGTGCAACGAAAAGTCTTGAAGATTGAGTTGTGACAGTACAAAAGCTATGAATGCAAAAGCGCAACTGGGTGCCCTAGAAGAAGCCTCGTGGGAGGACTTATTGGGCCAAGGTTTTTTAGTTTTTAGTTTTTAGTTCTCATTGGGGCTGGGAAGGGACAATAAAAGCACCAAAAGGTGAAATGACAATGTTTTGGCCAAAATCAACAAGTTTGCATACGCTGGCATATTATAAAGAGAGAAAACTCAAGACTCAAAAAAGCTCTTCATTCTAACACACAATTTTGCCTCTGATATTATATATCAAGAAACCTATTTTCACAAAAGAAACCTTCAAAATCCCTACAATGCAATTCCTTGAAAAGGAGCATCCTCTTGAATTTAAGATCAGAGCCCTCGAGGCCATGGGTTGCTACCCACTGAAGGTCAACCTCCCAAGCCTCGTAACATTTCAAGAAATGAATAATGTAGTTCACCAGGAACTAAATACCTTGCAGAACTTGGGAATCCTAATGACCATAAAAGAAGTTATTATGTGTTTCAATGGTGATCAGAAGAAGATAGACTTCAATATATCTAGCGGAGTTAAAGCTAGTATAATAGAACTTGAAGCGCCAGCTAACAAAAACTTTCAAGAAACCTTGGGTTTCTTGAAAACTATATTGGCCAGGTATCATCATGAAGTGAAACATATGGCTGTCTTGGCTATTTTCGTCGTTG
>JAAWWB010000593.1:0-74875 GCA_018804465.1 Populus tomentosa | reverse complement strand
GCCGTGACATCCCCTCCAAGACCCGCGCCCTGCGCCTGCCAATGCGGCAGGGTCAAAGCGAGTCCCGCGAAACCTTCGATCGGCACACTGTCGGACGTAGACAGAGAAAAAGCCCATTAAAAAGAAAGCACTAACAAGAACCACCATGATTACTACCATCCCCATATTGGCTTTCGGGCCCGGCGCCGGGGGATGCTGGCCATCGGGTGTTGGTGGTGAAGGCATTGGAGAATTAGGTGCAGGTTGTGCAAAAGAAAACTGCGAAGTATAGAGAAGGAGCAAGACCGTGAGGAGGGCATGATTGAGGCCCAAGAGTTGGAGAAATGAAGGGGTGTGAGCTGTCATCAGGAATTGTTTAGCATGAGTAAGTGCTACTGCTATGAGGTTTCGTCGGGTTTAATGATTTTGATGGTTGCTCAAAAGCAAAGAAAAGAATAAGGGGCTCTAATAAAGGAGAGAGCAGCATCATCAGCAGCATCATCATTCAACTGTCAAGATCAAAAAAACAAAAAAACGCAGAGAGAGAGGGGTGGCGCTAAACTGCAATGGTAGAGAGAGAAGAAACATTGAATGTGTAGTGGTTTTGAAGAAGGAAAGGCCTGTTGTGGTTTGGGATTTTTGACTTTGAGCTCCAGGGACCCACATGAGAGCTAAAGGATTGGTAACAAGTTACCACGTAGGAGTAGTTTGATTGGGTTTGAGAAATGGATTAGAAATTAAAAATTAAAAATTAAAAATCCCATTAAGAATATTAACTCCAATACACAAATCAAGAAGTGATAATTTTTGATCCACCTAAATTCATGGTGGACTTGTCAGTTGTGGCCTCCAACTTCCACAGTAAATTGTCGATCTTATCAAGGATTTGTAGCAATTAGCTAGCCGGTGACCGGCGGAAATGCTGACCTTATTCGTGACCATTCTTATGCATTAGAGCTTCCAGATGACTTGGTTTTTGGTAATCCAAGCCTGTCTCCATGCCCCTAAGTTGATCAAACAAAAAACTAAATCGGATTTCGCTGTCCTTGTTAATTTATTTATTTCTGACTCTTATCCATGCCTAAAACACATTTACAGAGTACAACACTGCTTGCGCCTCCACTGGTTAACGATATCTACTCTTGCTTTGCAGGTTCCGGATGATTTTTAAAATGTATATATATATATAATATTTTGCAACAAATATCCATTTGTTTCGATAAATTAAGAACTTGTGCAAAGTATCCTACACAGAGGGAATAGCTTGGATTCTTAAAGTCGAGCTCCCATCCTCGTTCAAATCAGTTTTATTTCCATCTCTTCAAAAGGTTTTCAGATAAAAAGACAAAGGGGTAACGATAAACAGATGTTCTTGAGTTTCGTGGCTGCTGTGTCACGGAAATCTTATTAAACAAAATTCTCGTGGCTAGAAGAAGATTAGGCAATTATCCCACCCCTCTTACTCAATCTACATTTATATTCAAAATAAAACAAGATGTCAGGACAGCTAATTGAACCCTTAGCCCAACTTGACCACCAAGAAGTGATCAAATATACTTATATATTTATATATGTGTGTGTGCGCGTGTGTTTTCAAAATTATGTGATAGTGAAAGACTACTTGTTCACATTTTTTTCCTTCTATTATTATGTCACGGCTCACATAATTTATTTAAATTGAGCAACTCTTGCAAGTTCAGATCAGATTGCCTTGAAGACCTGGGCTTTCATACAATAATATACGCCTTTGACCTTTTCTTCCTATTTTAAAAGAATGATATTATATAATCATTAAACAAAGAACACATAATAATTATTATATGGGTGAAAAAGAGGCTGTAAATATAAGCTCTAAATTGACAAGTTTTATTTTTTTCTAAAAATAATGATAATTAAGTTTGCTCGTTTGGAGATTTACAAAGCTTTAAATAAGACATAAACTCTATCTTAACCCAAAAAAGAAATTCAAAATTATAAAGAAAAAATCATAAAATTCAAAAATAACATGAAATCTAAAAATAATAAGAAAAACCACAAAAAATACCAAAATAAAACCCTAGAGCGAGATTTAAGATATCTAAAGATCTGATATTTTGTAAAAATTTGAGGGCGACCTAATAGTTAGATAAAAAATATATGTAGTTTTATTGACCTGTTATTTTGGTTTTGCGTTTTCAAACCTTCTTTTGAGTCCAAACTTGTCCCATTAATTTATAAATGTATCCGATACACCATCTACTTAATTTATCCAAGCAGACAAACATATGAGTTATCAGAATCACCTGTTATCACAGATCTAACTATATGATGTACCTTCACCCAAGCAAATTTCAACCTAACTATTTTATAGAGGTAACATATTTTAATGTTTTTTTAGAATTTTTAATTTATAAATTGGTTGGTGATATGTGAAGGGGCAAACATACATAATTGACTTATCAAATTATTAGAAAGTTGTATGAGTGTAAAATAAAATATAGGCCACAAGAATTGTAAACTCTCAGCTAAAAATAAATTAATAAATAAATTTATTGTGGAAATAAAATGAGTTAAATTAAGATTTAGAAAAATTAAAAAAAAAATGTTAAGAGTGAAAAATAAAGTGGTGAGATAATTGTCAAGAGAGGAGAGAATTAATTAGAAACCTTAGGGGCAAATTATGATTTATGTAAAGGAACGGCGAAAGTGTAAATAGAAAAAGTTTCACATATAAAAGCAATCTCACATTCTCCTCTTAAGGGCTGGCTATGGTGGAAATCAAAGAGAGGACGAAGATTTTGAAATTTTCTTCAAAATTCTTAGAGAAACATCTAGAGAAATCAAGGGATTTAGAGGAGGATTGAGAGAAACACTTATCACCACACCTTTAAGCATCTAAATAAAAGAGAGAAGTGAAGGAAACTAATAGGAAGAACCAATATTGTTCACAGCAGCAAGGGTTTATAGGGGAGGTTTCAAAAAAATATAGTTGATTGGGATTCGAAGACTAGATTTACGTTCAATAAGGAATTATAAACCTAATCTAGCAATTTCATACATAATAAATAACAATTGACATAGAAATCATGGAATTAATGTTAGGTTTTATGGTGGAATTTTGGGGAAAATGTAAATTGACTATAAATGATCAAATTGGGTTAAATTAGGTTGTGTAGAGTGTTCAATTAGGTAGAAATGATGAAGAAATCCATGATTTCCTTAAGGGCCCAATGGCTAACCAATGAGGGACTATATTGCATAAACTAGATTTATGTGTCATTAAGTGAAATTGTGGTGAAATAATGTATATTTATGTGAGGAAAGTGATTTTTAAAAAAATTAAATTACAATATAAACTGTGATTGATTGAAAAACTATGATGTTGAGAATTTAGAATTTAGATAGGATTGGTGTTTTGGATGGAAAAGAAAAGAATTGAGTAATGTGTAACCTTTTATGTAAGTGAGAATTAAAAATGCTAGGAATAGATTTCGGTAAAAAAAGTGGTGATAGTGTCGGCCAAAAAAAGAATTGAAAAAGAGATATGATGATGATTTTAGTATATGAAACATAGTACAATTATAAATGTTGAAAATACTTATATTTTTCATGAAGGAGTGCAAATATATTAAATAAAACATAAACGGGATTAATGGACTTTAAAAGGTTGAAACTAGAGATATTGCAACATATTTAAGAGAAGAATGTTTGTTCGAATAATGTGAAAGTGAATGAAACACTTACTTGGTTGTGAAATTTATGAATGAGAAGCAAAGCAGTTTTATCACTTAACTTCCAGAGAAGTTTAGGGCATAAAAACAATGAAATTTGAATTTAGTTTCTTTATATAAGCTATATTCAAGGATGTTAACTTTTTAATGAAACTGACCTTATATAAATTGGAGTTATAAAACTCTGGGTATAGATAAAAATCTAAGAAATGACGGGTTGAGAATTGTGTTGGATAGTTTGGCCAAGTTGTGATATCAAGTAATTTGGATGTGTTAAAGGCTGAGTTATGTCTCCTCTTCTTTAGTCTAAATATAGTTTGGATATTGAAGAAGAAAAGTTACAATTGAAACTATATTTTGTGATTATAATTATAATTTAAATTAGAAAACATATTCTTGAATGAATAGTCTAAATTGACTGAAATTAATAAATATCTACCTTGTTTGAAAAGTTATTTTCATGTGAAATCTGATATGGTAGTGATTATAAAAAAGAAATTTGAACGTGCATATATGTGTGGGTAAGTTATAAAATTTGCTCTTGTTGTGAAAACTAAGGAAAATGAATAGAATAAGAAAGATAAAATGAGTAAAACAATAATCTAATTGAAAATAAAAGTTAAATTGATGAAAGTAAACTTCGAATAATATCACATGGAATGAGCATGCAATGAAAGAATAATATGATATACATGTTGATACAAGAGAGGCTACGAGAGTTATGCAGTAGTAAAGAAATACTACTGAAGCTCTGATAGCAGATAGGTATCATGCATCTCATCATTTTCTTACTTAGTTTATTGTAGTAGCATATTGGAGATGCTATATTATAACGTATTTAAATTGTGGCTTATAGCAAAAGAATTAGTTCCCTGATAATGAGACTAATGTCCGATAAGGGGTAAAAAATTAGTTTCCTGATAATAAGACTAATGCCTGATAAGATACGAATGAATTAATTTTTTTTTATGATACTAATGTTCAATAATGGACATAGGGGGTTATTTTTCTCGGTATTAGGACTAATACCTAGTACTAAGCAATGGATCTAAATTCTTGGAAGTGAGAAGAATAATACCTAGTAATGGGGGCACAAATTTATATTCTCAAAAGCTAGAATAACACCTAAACATAGGCTAAGAAGGAAATTACCCAGTGTTGGGTATTACTTGGTAATATTGAGTTTTTAGAGAATAAATGTCAAGAAATGAACGATTTATTAAACTAATGACAAATAAGAATTTTTTATGCGATGAATGAATAATGTAAATTATTAGATGAATTATGATGATTAATAATTAGAGAATTATTTTACAATGATGATTTATATTATAAATGCATTATTACATATATTCTATTTGTTTAAGCTTTTACATGTAGAATTAATAGTTATTTATAAAATTAATTACAAGTACCTCACAACCACAAACCAAATGATAGACATATAGGATAACTTTTGATAATTTTGATTAAGCTTGTAATAGATACCCATTTTGTAATGTAATGGGTTCTGTATTTAAATATTAATTATCCTATAGATTTATGTAATATGAACTTGACTCAATTATGTAAACTTATGATGCCATATTAGTTTTTTATTATTATTATTGTGTCTTAGATTATTAGTGTTTGATTATGCTTCTTATATTTTGAAGATTTGAATATTTTATATTGATAAGTATATACATGTAGTGAACTATAATGAAATGTGATGAATGTGATGTGATGAGTCCAGGATTATTGGACAATGAATGAAATGTGAATTGGTTGAAAATCAAAGTGTAATATGTTTTTAGTCGATAACTTGAGATCTCCTGGTATATAGGAGATTCTGTTGAAATTTCAGTAGATTTTTAAATCTAAAATTTCATATATATATTCCACTCAAAAAATTATCTTAATTCATCATTTGGAAATGTTGATGTCAAATACCCCTTGATATCATTAGCCTCCATTCAGGAGCAGTTAATCAAGTTCCGCATGATTACTGACATCAATGTGATCCATTGATAACATTTGCTATCCAAACTTGGAATAACTAATCAAATTCTTTTAGGTACTCTAATTTGTCATTTGTTAATGCTGATGTAAAGAGTCTTTGTTAACAATACCAATCATTAGTCTCCATTTAGAAATAGGTAATCAGGGTTTTTGTATATAATCTTTCTTTCCCTCCATTATATATTTATTCACTTATTTCACACAACAATACCAAAGATGAATAAATAAATTCCAATAATGTTAACAATGCCCTAATTTAACAATTTTAAAGGTGTCAGACACCTACTTGTTGTGTTTGAAGTCATTACTCTAGCTTGAATGAGTGGTCTAGCGACCAAAGTATCCCCTATGAATCAATTTATCCATTGATTAATACCACTATTAGTAAGCTTAAACATCATTTTTACATTCCAATATAATAACTTTTCCTCTATAAAATCCATTCTCAATGTTCCATTTCAATTTCCAAACACAACTTCATACAAGAATGTCATACACATAACACAATCAAATCTTATATTTCATCCAATAATTTTCTCCAATTGAATTAAAGAATTAAATTCTCAAGTCATTAAAAACTCATCACCATTATCTAAAAATAATATCAATCATCACAATCATTATTCACATCATTAATAACACAATTTATAAGAGATATCATGGATACATCACTACCAAATCTCTCTATCAATGGTTGGCCACCTAGAGCTTCTCTAACCCACTAAAATTTATTCATTATTCCTTCATAAACTCACTCATTCCTTAATCTACAATGATCCTAAGAGTTTAATTTCAAGGAAATTTAACTTTCCCCATATTTTACATTAGAACCCTAATCAAGTTCACTGTCATTTTGATGGAAATCAAGTAATTCTTCCCTAATCAATTTTGATAGAAACCTTACTTGATTATAATTTTAATTTTGAATGCCAAACAGTTAAAATTTCCCCAAGCCTCCTCCTCCTTCTATGTTCTCTCTCTAAGAAAGTATTCCTTCTCTTTGATCTTTTTTTATTTCTAATGTGAATGGGTTCTTCTCTCTTATAACACTCTCTTTTCACTCCTAAACATCATTCTTTAGCCCTTCAAGATGTTAGGAAAAAAGAAGAAATTAAAATGTTATTTTTCTCTCTTGATTGTACACTAACAGTTTTAAGAGATCTAGTAGCCAAAATGGTCAAGCTATTTTGAGAAATGGTTTGACCATTTTATTAAATTGGTCTAGCCATTTCTCAAAGCGACTAGGCCATTTCTAGTCCTGGAACAGTTTATATACTCGGCTATAAACCTTTATTCTTTTTATATTTTTAACTCTTTTTTATTATATTCATTTTTCTTATTATTCTCATTTTATTATAACTTATTTTCTATTAAATTATTTTTAATTTATCCTAGGGTTTACAACAAGTCTAGATTGATTAGGTAAAAAATAGCCCCAAAACAACACTTTATTGATGAATTTATGAAAATAGTAACAAAAACTTTGACCAATTTAAATAATATATTCCTAAACTCTGGTTGACTTGAAATTTTATGAAAATATATTTTCATATGTCTAATATCTTCTTGTAAAATGTTAGCTCATCTGATATGCCTAATCTCGCAAAACTAATCAATAGGCCAAGGTTGTAAACTCGTAAAAACAGTTGTAAACTCGCAATTTCATTCGTTTTTACCTGATTTTACCAATTTTATTTGATTTTAACATGATTTTATCTATTTTCGAGTTTTTAAAGCGATTTTGCACATTAAGCATGTATTAACTCATAAAATCGTACGATTTTACAAGTTAACTCGCGATTTTAACAACCTTGCAATAGGCATTTTAAGGCAAAATTCGGACTTGACTTGGTTCATATCATATCCTCCCTCTTCAAAAGGATTCTTCCTTGAATATATAACTTAAAGATCATCACATGAAGAAAACAAATTAGTATCAAGTTGAAAAATAATATCATCATCAAAACCTGAAAAAACTTCATTGGACAAGAAGGTCTCTCTAATATATAAGCTCTTATTTTTAATCATCTTTTATGTCTTCAATTTTAGTTACTTATCATATATTTGATTAATTTTTAAAGGTACAAGAGTTATAGGCCTTCCAACTATCTTAAAGGAATATCTATTTTTCAACTCATCATGTATAACTTTCTTATTATACTGTCATGGTCTACCAAGCAACAAATAACTAGCTTACATTGGCACAATGTCATATAATATCTCATCATAATATTTACCAATATAAAAAGCAACAAAAACTTGCTTATTCACCTTCACCTCACAACTATTATTCAACAACTATAATTATAAGGTATGAGATATTTGGTAATTTGTAAGTTCAACTTTCCCACCAATTCAGTACTAGTTACATTAATGCAACTGCCACCATCTATAATTAAGCTACATATCTTATTTTAAATATTGCATCTCGTGTAGAATATGCTCACCCTCTGATCTTCCAAATCATCCAACTTGACATGTATATTCAATGCTCTCCTTACCATAAATATCTCTCCCTCACCTAGATACTCAACAAAAAACATAATCAACATCCTTTAATGGTAGCATCTTCTTCTTTTTATCCTCCTTATCGGTCTCAACCTCATTATTAGCTTTTATAATCATGACTCTTCTATTTGGATATTGTTAAGCAACATGAACAAAATCTAAACAACAAAAGCATCTAATGTCATAATTATGAGAAGTTGAAGTATCATTATTACATTATTTATACCTTGGCTCAAATTCTGCAATCTTCGATACAACTCTCTATGGTAGTAGCTAGGCACAAATCTCCTCCTTATAATGGATTTCATCTCATCCCAAGTATCAACTCGTCTCTCATAATTTCTCATATAGTTTGTCACTAATTGACTCTACCACACAATGATGTAGTTAATAAAAGCAATCATAGCAAGCTTGACTTTCTTCAGCTCTAGATAATTATGACATTAAAAAATCCACTCTACCTTCTTCTCTCACTTTAAATAAACTTATAGATCATTCTTCCTCTGAAAAAATTGTATTTTTTTGCTTAATTATATCAAAATTTCCACCAAACTTAGCATTACAGCATAATACCTATAATTAGCCTTCTAGCTGAAATTATCATCATATTTATCCCCTCAATACTGATGATTATACAATTATCCAAACTGTTCCCCATTTCCCGTAAACATATTATCAAAATCAGCAGCACTCATGTTTATATTATCATCCATAAACTCATCCAAATCAGTGTTAACTCCTTTAACAGCCCTCATAACATAAAATTTTCTTCGCTTAAGCCTATTTTGAACCCCAATATGATCATTATCATGTTGCCTCTCCAACCTATATCCAAATTCATTAGCCATCTAATATATCTACTAATTCATAATTAACAACTAAGTTATAATTTCATTTTCCCCACTTTGCGGTGCCATGTTATTGCTTGACTCAAACATCTTCAAATATGAAAAATTTGTTAGTTGAAAAGAAATATATATTTTCACCTACCCCCTCATATGTTTACACTAATCTTGTGTTTCACTCAAGGATTTGTGGTGATTTGCAAAATACTTTATGACAAGAAGAAGACACAATATAATTAACTAATGATAAGGAAAACTTAAACTAACACAAAAATTATCTCTAAACTATAAAAATAATTTGACCAAAACTAGAAACAAGTTGGAAAACTCTAAATTACCTGAATTTATTTGAACCAAACTAATTGAACAACTTTTGACCCAAACCGATTTAAATATTTTTTTAATTCTAACACAACAACAAAAAGTTTGTGGACAATAAGTTTATTTTTTTTTGTTGACAAACCCTAATTGATGCAAACCCTATTGCTAGACATGAAGAAAATCAACAATGAAAACAAGTACTCAAATTCTAAGAAGAATTGAAACAAAAACAAGGAAAATAAAACAATATAACCTAATTTTAGAGTCTGACTCTAATACCAACTGATATGAATCTCTTAATCACATGGTTAAACAGCCCCCAATAAATTTTAAATACAACCCATAAAACTGAAAACTAAGTTTAATAGATCCCCGACCTAGAGATAGCCTTGTACTTAATAATTAAGGGTATTGGAATAAAGTTGGGCCAAGAGATAAACTTGTATCTAAGAACTCAAAGTATGTGAATGACACCATGAAGCTAGTTAATCTTCAATAAATCGAATGTACGATCTTTGTCCCTACAAAGAAAGGATGTTTACCATAACATAAAAAATAAACTCATGTTTATTATCACCAAGTTGCTAAAATTTACAGCTCCAAAAACATAATATAGTCTCCTCTAAATAACTCTAATTGACCCTTTATGGGTTATAAGCCAGTGTGCCTAAACTAGAAATCAACTAATATAAGTTCAATAATGAATAAACACCTAAACAATGTCTAATGGGCTAGAACAAACCCAAATTAAAAATAATTATTCACCATAAAAAAATAAAATAGGATAATAAATACAAAGTATTCATGCTAGAATTTCTCCATGTAGCCGAAATCTTTAGGCTCTCTTAAATAGTGTTTTGACCAAAACTTTTAGTGTAGGAACTCAACTAGAAAACTTTGTTTTGATTGCTAGAGTTTTCTTTTCTTATATTATCTCCTCTTAGTCTCGTTAATGTGATAGGAATACCTGTAAAAAAAAAATGAAACCCAAGAAAAAAATGCCCTTGGTGTCACCACATCAAGTCCAATTGGAAATTAGAATCCTTGCAAAGTATGAACTTCAATTCTTTAATGAATCCAAGCAGCATTAGGGCAGTGTTTAGCATTGCGATCAGAAAGCGCTTTTAAAAAAAATTAATTTTTTTTGTTTTAAATTAATATGTTTTTGATGTTTTTAAATTATTTTAATTTGCTAATGTCAAAAAAAAATTATTATATTAATGAGTTTTGGAATAAAAAGTACTTTGAAAAGCAACCGCTATCACAATTCCAAACACCTTATAGAAACCATTGTAACCTAAACTCATGCACAAGTTTAAAGAATAAATAAGCTTTATTTATTCTCCCTTTATTATCCAAAATTAATCAATTATAGATTTATACTGATTGAAATAAAAATAGTTAAAAAAAAATATTTTGTTGATGAATTTATCAAAACAGTAACAACAATTTTGACTAATATAAATAATATGTTTCTAAACTTTGATTGATCTAAGATTTTAATAAAATATAGTTCCATGTGTCTCCACGTAAAATTTAAACTCAGGAAGAAATAAAATTAAATAAGAAAAAAATCTAATAAAAAAAACACTAAAAATTACTGCGCTCCACAGGAACTAAGATCTGCTCGATCCTTTCTATACTAAAAGTGGAAAACCTCATGGCCGTCCCCTATTTGGAAAAAACTAAAGTAAAAGGAAAACAAGAAGAAGACAGGAATAACAGACTAATCGAGAGGCTTAAAAAAAAAATTCTTTTATTAATTAGCTGGCAGCTGATTTAAAAATGATTATTCTTTTAAGATAATCTTGTATTTTTCTTACTCGAGATAAGGAGTTTTAGATTTCATAAAAATATATCAACCATGTGCTTTTTTAGATCAACTTTTCATTTATCAATGATTTATTTTAATTATGTTAACATTCCGTATTAAAAAAAATTGAAGGAGAATAATTTTCAACAAAGCTTTAACTATAAAAAAATAAGCAGAATTCATTTTAATTTGCCTTAAATTTTCCATTAACCATTATTGAAAAAAATTCTTGCAATTCCTCATAAAATTACATTACCAATACAAAAGACTCAAAGATTCATAAAGAGATAACTATCAGTAGATCACTATATTAGGATAAGTAATTTTTTGCTTTGAACTTTTCTTAGTGAAATACTATCGCTTTTATTTAGTCAAATATTTAGTATAATATCTTGAACTATTCAACCTCTTATATAAACTAAGACAACGGTACTCACATTCTTCTCTGCCTAGAGATTTCATTTGATTTTCACGTTGATGTCATTTTAGTCCTAAACAAAGGACTTTAAATAATTTATTTTTTTTGTAAATTCTCAAAACAAAAATTATATTTCTCACTCATATAATTGATCTTACATTAAGAGTATTTTGTTATATTCCACTTAATATACCAAGATATGAAAATTATTAAGAGGACAATTCATCATTTATTACATTATATCTAACACATTTTTCAGTGAGGAGAACATGGAAAATATCTAGAAAAATGCTAAAAAATGGTTGAGGAAGATTAAAATACACAAGATTGAAAAAATTAACTGATAAAGGCTCTATTGGCAAGGAAAATTTAAAATTGAATATTTAAGGACTGAATTGAAATTTTTATAAGGTTTAGTTGAATTTATTAAGGGTTTAATTGCAATAAAAATTGATTTTTGAAGTTAATTGTGGCTTTAATTGAAAGAAATTAAAGTCTAAGGGTTGAATTGTAATTTTAAAGAGTTAATTTGGTTAAATTAGGGGTTTAATTGCATAAATATTGAAATTTAATAAGTAATGAGAGACTTGTTTGAAGAAATCCAAAATTAAGAACCAAACTGAAAAACGTGCATGAATGTAGGGGTTACAATTGATTGAATCAGTGATCAAATTGAAGCAATTAAAAGTTTATTGATCGATTAAAGGCCAAAATACACAATTTCATAACCAAGGACTAAAATGAAATAAGCGGTCAACTTTGGGGTTAACACTTGAGTTTGACAAGGGTGAAATTGTATGCAATTAAAAGTTGATAGGCAATTATAGGTGAAATTAAAAGTAATTAGAAGAACAAAGACTAAATTAAAGTTTGTCATATCCCAAATTAAAAACCCTAATTTTAGTATTTTCTTTAGCAATTTTGGCTAGGCTCTTTAAGGCAAATTGATGTGGTATTTTTTAACACTTCTTGGGCTGTAACAAAGGTTGTTAAAATCACGATTTTGACATGGCACGGAAACTACAATACAAACTCGGATCCTAAAATCGTAAAATCATAAGGAATTTTAAAATACATTAACAAAAAATTCACGCTTCAAATAAAAATTCAAACATTTTATGATTGTAATTAACCTTTTGTTATACATAACAATTCACAAAATTAATTCAGTATTCAATTCAGTCAAATTCAATAATTTTCAGTCCAATTTTCACCTCATTAATTCAATTCAATTAATTCAGTCCTATAATACTGAAATGACATTAAATTAAGTCCAATTCAATACTTTTCAGTTCAATTTTCACCCCATTAATTTAATTCAATTCAATCCTATAATACTGAAATGGCATTCAATTTAGTCCAATTCAACAGTGTTCAGTCCAATTTTCACCCGATTAATACTATTAATTCAGTCAAGATATATACGGTGGCAGTGTGGCATTCAACAATTTTCTCACCCGATCTATTCAATCCATCCAATTTTCTATTCAGTCCATCCATTCAATTCAATTCAATTCAACATTATACATATACAATTTACAAAACCGGGCAAAATCAAAATGGGTAACAGACTAACAGTTAACAAGGCAAAATAAAAATATATTACATGGGCAAATTCAACTACTACAGTGATGATGATGAAGGCAAAATGAACTTTCGGTGAAGAGCCGTTGATGATGATGGTTGAATGGCTGCTGGTGAAGAGGCTCGATGTCGCCTGCTGCTGTTGAAGATGGGAAAGAGAAGGCGTGAAGACTAGATCAGTTGCAGGAGATTGTTACCGGTGTGCCATTGTTAATGAAGATTGAAGAGGAAGCCTGAAGCCGTGAGCTGTTGAGGAGATCATCGTCGCCATGAAGACTGGATTGTGAGCACTGAGGAAAGAGAAGGCGTGAAGACTAGATCGTGACCACTTTTGTGGAGAATGGAGATCGTCGCCACCGCTTTTGTGGTTGTCGACTTGTCGATGCCCAGTTGGTTAATTACATAAGGGGAGTAGGGATTAGGCGATTAGGGATTTGTTCGGTTGAAAAATAGAAATAGTATTTTGTGAATTTTGCTTTGTGAAGACTGAACTGAAGAGAAGACAGTCACGTGACTGTTTCCACAGCAAATAGGCGCCTAACAGCTGGACCAAAGGGGGAATTTTGTTTCAGCGCATCATTTTGGCACAATCGCAAAATCAGTCCTGAAATCGTGATTTTACGTGATTTCATCCAATTTTTGCGATTTCACCCCGATTCAACCCGATTTCACCCATTTTTTATTTTTTCAAGTGATTCAACACGTAAAGCATGTTTTGACTCGTAAAATCGTACAATTTTACGAGTCAAAACATGATTTTAACAACCTTGGCTGTAACCATTACCATTAAATTGAGAAACACCTCGTTTACAAAGATCAGCTACTCCTATCAAACATTTACATCCTATTTTCTTCAACGAACTCAACAACATCTTGTCTCCAATCAACCATCACTACATTTTCAGATTCTAGACGAATCAGATTGACATTTTTAAACTAATGAATGTAGAGCTACATACCTCAAAACTAAGCAAGAATGGATCCAAACAAAATATATACTTCTCCTCTACTAATATTAGGTGGTCCTCGATGACATTTACATTAGATTTTCTTCGAAAAAGTCTTAATAATAGGCCACTCAGTCATTGATGGTTGTGATACCCTTTTCACAAAACCACTAATCTTTTTGTGTGTTTATACTTCAAGCCTTCTCTATAGGTTCTTATCAAAGGTTTGCCATATTTCTTTCAAAATCAAATGTTTGTTGTTATTATTTAAATCTTGCTTGAAGTTGTTATTAATGTTACTAGATGCCAAGATAATATTTTTGTGACTGATTTTGATAGAATAAAATGGTTTTTCTATTCTTCCAAATATGGCAGTTGATGTTTAATGTCTTTTAGAGCTTGTTGATGCATGTTATGAGTTTCTGGTTTTTCTTTAGGTTCTTTTAAGTGTTAAGATGTCAATTTTAAATCTAAATTACATAAATATATAGGCTATTTTAAGTTAATAGTTTTGAAAATTGGAACCTCTTGCATTATTTGCATATTTTTTATGTTATTTGTTAGTTATTTTATTCAAACATGTTTGGTTATGATAGTGTGACTTGTTAGAATGAAGAAAGTATGTTTAAGAGGTCAAAGATGTCAAATTTGAAAGCTTAATATTGGCTAGGTTTATATTTCTAGGTCATGGTTGGGTTTAAGGCAATATGCTTCATGTTCTTAGCAAGAACATTACTTTAGCCCCATAATTTGGACCAGTCGTGGTTCAATTCTTTGCACTAAACCATTCGAACAACTTTTTTAATTAATAATATAGGATTATTTGTCTCAATAAGAGGTTTTCTAGGGGTTTTAATCATAAGGTTTCGATTTTAAATCGAAATCTATTTTCACTAAATTGTGATTATTGATTGATAATCCATGTTTAATGCTTGATTATTGTTTAGTGATTAACTTCAATCCTTTTTTTTTTCCTTTTTTTTTCATGAAATATAGCCTTGATTAGAATTCATGTTGCTCTAATTTTGGTTTGAATGTTTTTTGTGTTCTTTTTTTTTTTTTTGTATTTGATCTGTTTTTTTCAAGACTTTTTTTACCATTTTTATGTTTAATCTATTTTTGGCTTTTTTTTTTATTTTTTTTCCAGTCAAACGCAAATCTTTGGTTCGATTTAAGATCGAACCAAGGATCTCTAGTCAACCTAGCCAGGTCAACCTGGTCTGGTTAAATGTCAGTTCAAATGGCTAAGGTTTTGTTTGACTAACAATGTTTTTGCTAAAGGTTTTTTGCTTTAGGGGCATGTTTAGAAAATACCCCGTAGGCTTGTTTTGGATAGTTTTATTACAAAAAATAGGTTTTTACCAAACAAAACCTGAAAGAATAATAGAAAAAAATTTAAAGAAAATTCTTTTTTTCTTGCATATGATCAAAAAATCCTTAAAATTAGTTGAGCATATATATATATAGAAATGTTTTAAAAAAAGAATATTGCATGTATTTTACAACAAGTTTGTAAAATTCCAAAGAATTTTAGTTTATATTTCAAAAATATTAAAAATCTATTTTTGAAAAGAAAATATTCTTCACGTTTAATATAAGGATAAAAAATCTAGAAGGGGTTAGTATCCAAAATATTATTAGAGGTAATAATTTATTATTACTCATTTTAATATACGGATATAAAACTTGTATGAGATTAATATCCAAAATATTATTGAAAATAATACAACTCATTCACTCATAATATAAGGATAAAAAAAACTGTAAGGAATTTTATTCGAAACATTATTTGGAATGACATGATAGCCAAAATTCTAAGTTCATCTTGAAAAAAATCTCAATGATAATTGATGACATTTCATCATTCTAAACCAAGTTCTTGACATAGAAAATCAGGGTTTGTTCATTATAGCAAACCCGTCATATTAGAAATAGAAACATCATTGGACCATAGCAAATAAAGAGAAAAAATAATGCAATTTACCTTAGGTAGGGCATACGATGAGTGCTAATACAACTCATTCACTCATAATATATGGATAAAAAAAGTTGTAAGGAATTTTATTCGAAACATTATTTGGAATGACATGATAGCCAAAAAATCTAAGTTCACCTCGAAAAAAATCTTAATGATAATTGATGACGTTTCATCATTCTAGACCAAATTCATAACCTAGGAAATTAGGGTTTGTTCATTATATCAAACCCTTCATAATAGAAATAGAAACATCATTGAACCATAGCAAATAAAGAGAAAAAACAATGCAATTTACCTCAGGTAGGTCATACTAGGAGTGTTAATATCTTCCTTTTACGCAAACAATTTTTTGTCTATAATCTTTAAAAGACTAGTTAAATTCCTAGTAACTATAATACTAGGTGCACAACTTCTTTTTCCAACCAAAGACCATTCTAGATCAGCACCTGAAAAGTTTCACTGCAATGCCATGCCCTCACGAAGAGGGTATTACAAAATGGTGACTTTATTGTGGATCCTTTGACTAAGCTGTTTTTTTTATGCTATATGAAAAGTGATGTTTGTTTATTTTTCTGCTATGATTGGTTTACACTGTTTAAAAGCCTTAATATGCATTCGTTTTACATCTTGTTGTCATGCAAAGACATTCATGCATCACTGATATTATCTGTGAGAGCACGCACTAAAAAGCTTTAGGTTAAATGGGGGACCAACAACTTATCTTATGACTTTTAGTCAAAGTTTAAGTTTGTGTAAATCCTAACTCTTTATTCAGTGCTTAGACTGGTAATGACTATACACGTACCATTGCATTGCCTATTAAGCCTTATATTGTCTTAACGAGGGTGATTACTAGGACAAAAAAGACCTTTTTAGAGACCAAGTAGTAAACATACCTTTTGTCCCACATAAAAGAACTAAAACCTACCTTTAAGGTGTATGTTCCATAATAGTTGTTTTGCATCAAGCCTAAGCTTAAACATGAAGCATCTTGATTTACAGGACTTGTGAATGATAAGATGACCACCACTGCTAAATTTACCATTGTAGAATATGTGCAAAATTTTGAACTGTTATAACTATCAGAAGAAAATTGTTGTAGATATGATATAAGAAAACTGTCATAGATCAAAACCCTGAATTATGCTATGAATGACGTGAAGAAATTGAAGCCCCATGTCCAGAATAATGATGAGGTTGTAATTTTATTTTTTTATGTATAGGTGATTAATATAAATCATGTGGGTAGGAGTGTTGAACCTGACATTTAAAGCTCTTGTTCACTTTTGTGATCCTAATTATAGGTGTTTCTCCTTCAGGAATGTAGATATGTGTCCTGTTGTGGGAGAATATAGAATGTTGATGGAGTTTCCTAACCATATGTATAGGGTTTATTTCCCTTTAAGAGGTGACAAAGTAATCCCTGATTTGTCAAAATTGCTCAAAATCCTAAATCCAATTAAGTTTTTAGAGAAAAATGCTAGTGCATGGAAGTGGAAAATATTAGAAGCTGAACTGGAGAGGAATAAGTCACAACATGGATCCCTGATAGAAAGATACAGACTAGTTGCTTTTGACATATTTGACCTTGTGTTGTTTCCAAGCTTAATGAGTGTAATAAGTTTTGAAGTTGTTGTTGCATTTGTGGAGTATGAAAACACCCAAGTTAATCCTATTGCAACTATATTAGATGAAACCATCCTCACCCTTATCCATTGTATAAAACTAGAAAATGGGCAATCAGATGTTACACGCAGTTATTGTACACATGGATGGTAAGTCAGATTGAAAAAAAAAAAAACTAGTCTTCAATGATTTTTTGTGGTTTAACCAAAAGCCTTTGAAGTTGGTGGAAAAAAAGGGACGAGGAAGCTTGGGTGATCAACATTTGATAGAAAAGATGCAAGAGTTGCCTAGTAGCAATTTCAATTGGAAAGTCCTTTGGGTCATAATAATAGATGTCATGATAAGATGCGGGCAAAGACATAAGGTATCTTTAATCGAGATTACAGGTTATGTAAATTATGTTATGTTTTTTATGGTAAAACAATTAGAAAGTATACAATACATCCCAATAACTATGGAAGTTACCTAATTTTTTGGTTTATTAAAAAATCTATCTACATGTTAGATCTTGGAGATTATCAAGCAAGATTGGAATCACCTAGTTGTAATATAAATAAAGAGTCTAGCAGTCCTCCTATCATAAGTGTGGAGCATACAAGATGGAGAAACTTGACCCCCATTATTGTTCCTAAGGGTGCCGAATTCTAGAGCTGGACTTTCGTAAGTTGTGGAGTAGCCCATCAAAAGAAAAAAGGTTCAAATTTAATACCTCTATAAAGTTACCTGCAACAGTACCTGGAAGCTAACTAGTTATAACTAGCTAATGATGCTATGCACAAAAGTGCTATGGGAAATGGATGGAAAGAAAAGTGAAAAGAAAAAAGAGAAAAAAAAAAAAAAAAAGAGAGAGAGAGAACATTGTCATGTTGCGTGAAAAACGACCTCGTTTTAATAGCCCCCAAGCAATAATCTTCATGCCTCCTTATCCAATCACAATATCAGGGCACCTTATCAGACAAAAAAACCCAAAGCGTGGTTCCTCCCTCGCTCGCTCGCTCATGGCTTCACTTCGTCTTCCATGTTGTCTCTCATCAAAAACGCCTTCCTTCTCCATTAATCCAATAACCCCCAAGTTATCTTCTCTCCATAACCAGCCTAACAACTTTACTTTTAATACCAACACCAACAACATCTCATTATCTCACTCTCTTTGTTTTCCAATTAGAAACAACAACAAATTCAGGCATTTCCTTTTGCATTTCTCTTCTACAACTCAAGACCACCCGGTTGTTGATTCCTCTTCACTTGATGATGTTGTCACCGAATACCAATCAAAGGCTGAAGAAAAAGAAGAAGAGTTTTCGAAAACCAGACTGCTTGCTTCGAATGTTCCATGGAATTGTACTGCAGAAGACATTAGGGCTCTGTTTCAGAAGTTTGGGACAGTTGTAGATGTTGAGGTTGGTATTTCTGTTTCTTGAATTTATTTTATTTGTTGTTTTCTTACATGGGTTTTTTATACTGGGTGTTCGAGTGATGCGGGTTTTGTTTTTTTTTTTTTGTCAAGCTTTCAATGTATAGCAAGACAAGAAACAGGGGCTTGGCGTTTGTCACTATGGGCTCCCCTGAAGAGGCAGTTGCTGCTCTTAATAACCTCGAATCTTATGTAAACACATTATCTTCAATTCTTTCCTTCTTTGGAATATGAAATCTTTTTGTCATAATGCATGCCTTATTGGAGAAAGAGGAGAAATCAGATTGAGAGTTATAACTTTTAAGGATTAACCGATTTTAATATGCCATTTGGATATGTACCTTGATCCAAGTTATGCTGCCCTTTAGCTTGTCGAAAACCTATTAACTTGTGCATTAGTTTTTGTCTTGCCTTTTTTTTTTCTTTGATTTTATGAACTTGAACATTTTAATCTTCTTACAAATGCTTTTCAGGAGTTCGAGGGCCGTACTTTGAAGATGAATTATGCAAAGGCAAAAAAGAAAAAACCTTCACCACCTCCACCACCCAAGCCAGGGCCAACGTTCAACTTGTTTGTAGCGAATTTGCCATTTGAAGCAAAGTCGAAAGATCTTAAGGAGTTCTTTATTGCAGAAGGTGCTAATGTTGTTTCTGCTGAAATTATATTTCATGATAATCCTAGAAGGCCCTCCGGTTATGGATTTGTGGCATTCAAAACTAAAAAAGAAGCTGATTACGCCATTTCTACTTTCTCCGAGAAGGTAATACTGGATTCCAATGATGTTACATTGCTTCTGTCATAACAGATTGTGAATGTACTTCCTTCTTTATTGGAATCCTAACAGTGTTTTAAAAGTGAAGAACTTACCCTGTGATAACTTGCTATCCTGTAGGAATTCATGGGAAGGCAACTTAGAGTTGCTCGCAGTAGACAATTTGTCAAACAACGAAAAGAAGATGCATCACAATCTGATGGTACTTCGGGTGAGTTGGAATCTGAAAAGGTACAAGCAGATACAGCTAATGACAATTGAAATGGAAAATTTGCGAGGTACTGAGAGTGTTTAATTTGCTTCCCTTCGCTTCAATTTTGTAGGTAATAAAACTTCTTAAATTTGTTCCTGAAGATTAGAAAGCAATTATATAATTTCTTTGTTATGCTTTCTCATATATTCAATATCATCAAGTAATACTGCAGGCCTGATGCCTGCCCTTTATTTTTTGATGGAATAGATTTTGTGTATGCTATTAGGGATCTATGATTTTGCAAAATAGTCTCAGGTGAATACAAAGATTTTGCAGAATGACATGGGCGGATCTTAGGTCTATAACCAGATTTGAATGATATACACTTCTTATAGCATCCAACATTGGCCTGTGTCTCTGAGATTCTCATTCTACTCCAGCCAAAGTTCTCTGAAGAACAAAATGAAAAACAGTCACAGGGAAATAGTGAATCTGATCCCAGTAATTCATTTGATAGAGACTGCTCGGACTAGCAAATAATCATAAGCAAATTGAAAATTGAATATTAATTGTGGCCTTGTCATATTCTCCTGGTGGTTTGATTATTAATTTTGTTTCTACATTCAGTCCTTTTGGTTTGGGGACCTTAGTTGCTTTATGGTGATCTTTAGTGATGGCTGTTTTTATCATTTTCCATCGTTTGAAGAAGGTTGATGCCATTATAATGTTTTTGGTTTTGTGCATTCATATGGACTTGAATAATCCAATTGTTGCTATATATTGTTTGATGGTAAATTATAAGATAATTACGTTTCCTTAATGGTGGAAACTGGTATTTATGGTATAACACAACTTCCACTATATTTTATTAGTATTTTTTTTTTGTCAAAACATTTGATTCTATCCATAATTAACGTGTAATGCATGTGTTGTATGACAGTTTTTGCCGTCCAAATCTCTGCTAAAGCTATAGTTTCATCCATATTGTTGTTTGGTTCTAATCATCCCAACATTTGTAGCAAAAGTTGAACGATTTGTTGGGGGTTCATGTTTGAAGAATTGGACCTTTTGTGTTTTTGGATTAAAATGATTTACCCTGGGGAGTAGGAAGTCTACTGAGCAGCTGCTGGCCGGAGATTGGTTGTTAAGTTTAAATTTAACATGTCAAAGAAAGGGGACAACATCTGATGTGAGAAATTCAACACAAATATCTGATATACCTCTGAAGAATTTATAGAATTCCCTCGTTTTGGATATAATTAGTCAGAAGTTTCAATTACACTGATTCTTAATCTTAGCCAGTAAACGGTCTTATAATCAAGAAATTGGAGGCAAACTTCCAAATAGCTCGAATTGATTAGGCATTTTGAATTCTATTGATGTAACCATACATCTAATCTGGTATGTGTTTGGGGGTGGCTATTAGAGGTGAGAATCATGAGTTTAGATATTTATGCTTGTCTTGGCTGTTCAGTATGGATGTAGAATAGGGCATTTTATGTTGCCAAAACTGGGGGATCATTCTTTGCAAAGGTAAAATGAAATCAATCAAGAAACAAAATAGTTGAGGATGGAAAAGTGGGACTGGATGGTTACAAAGAGAGAAAGAATGAATTAACCTTTTGATTCGGGGCATCAATGACTAGAAGAGGAGATTTCCATTTACAATAGAGTGATTTCCATCTCTCAAGGGTATGTATGCATTTCTAAACTCTAGTTATGATTCATAGTTGCCCTTGAGTCTCAAACCTAGTAACTTAACACCCATCACAAATAGCAACGTAACTTGGCTAACTAAAAACAGTAGCAATCTTATTCACAACTCTAAACTTATGTCTCAAGATAAACAAATATGCTTGCAAATACTTAATCCAACGATAGGCTTCATGATCTGAGTAAAGAATAAACTCTTGTAGTAATTGATAATGGCGCTAATGGCATAAAGCTTGAACTATTACATAAACTTCTTGTCATTAGTTGAGAAATTTTTTAGTGTTATTAAGCTTGTCACTAAAATAGGTAATGGGGTGATGCTGATCTATCTTAATGCTGGATGTATCACACCTTTTCAAACATCTTAGTAAAGTTGGAGAGTTCATCATCAAGGCCTTCATCATCCTTTTATTAACCTTTTTAAATGTCTTGCCTACTGGTTTGCTTTATTTAAATTTGCTTTGCTTCAAATAATCTATGATATGATACATGATTGTGTTGAATATCTTGATGAAATGATCATAGAAAGTAGCAAACCCATGAAAATTATGGACTTCATGAATATTCTTGGGCTTGAGTTAATCTTCAATTGCTTGAAATTTTTCCTCCATAGGAAATTATAAACTCTAAAAAATCACACGAATGGCAAGGAATGAAAACTTTTTTATTTTTTTCAAATAAACCTTCTTCTCTTAACATGGTGCAAACCTCAATAATGTGATCTAAATATTGCTATTTGGTCTTCTAGAAATGATGTCATCAAAGTATACCACTAGAAATTTACTCATGAAAGGTTAAAGCACTGTGTTATCAGGTTTATAAAATACATATGGCATTAGAAAAATCAAATAACATGAACAAAACCCCTTGTATAGCCCAACCTTAGTCTTAAATACAATTTCCACTCATCTTTAAGATATATTCTAATTTAATAGTAATCATTCTTCAGATTAATTTCATAAAAATTCTAGCTTATACTATAACATCTAACATGTCATTCAACCTAGAAATTGGGGAATGGTACTTAAAATTTTTTCTATTGGGAAATGGTACTTAAAATTTTTTCTATTGATAACTCGATTATCCATACACATCCTTCAAAAACTATCTTTATAGCGGCTAATGATTAAAAATAGAAAAGAGCAAGTTCAACACAATTACTTGGGCTTTCCTGTATAAAACCCTTTATACTAGTTATTGACTTGTTTTTACAATTCCACAAGTTTAGTGGGTTTCATCCCATAATAGTGAATTTAACAATGTAGCACTAGATATAAAATCCATAGCATTTTGGATTTTATGTATAAGGGGTAAGGAATTAATAAGCTCTTGAGGAAAAATATCTTGAACTTTTCCAACACCATAGTTGCCTTTTCAGACAATTGTTTTTTAGAGTTTTCTAGAACTTCACTTACAATTAAAATAAACAAGACAAAACTCTTTCAGAACCTTCTTAAGCTCTTTTAGACTTGTTATATTAGGTCTTTTTTCTTTCACATTCTTTATTTTTTAATCATTAAACCTTGGTGGTAATAGAATGATCTAGATCTTTCTATCTTTAAAAGTGAAAGAACAAGAATTTGAATGATTAAAAACGGAGACATCCAAATTATATAGCGATGGCTTACTTAAAATAACATGTCCTATATTAATTGAAATCACATCATACCAAATCTCTTTGTGATAGTTTAGGAATTTGATACGGAATAAACATCTCTTCTTGATTGTTATGAGGTGCTATCAACCAATGACACGTTATCTAGCTTTAGGGTATGGAACATACTTTAAGCCTACATGAGATATAATATTATATGATCTTGCATTGATATAACTCTCAATATCAATGATGCTCTTTAACTTTTATACCTATACTTATTATAAATATGAAAAAACACTAGTTTTTTTGTCATCTTCACCTAACTTAATTATCTCTAACTCTATGATGAGCTACTTGACCTGATTGGATATAGATCAAATACAACCTAGTAAATTATCATTCTCACCCTCCCTGTCTATGCCATGAAAATCTTCATGATTAGTTTCATACACTTAATCACTAGTTTTTCTCTTTACTTATGTCATTTTTTTTCCTTAATGAATAGGGTCTTATATTTAAAATAAGAAACCCTTGAACTCATTTTAAACTCTTTATTGAGAGCTCTTTTTCCCTTAACTTTCTTACAAAGTTATGCAGTGCTAGAGTTGGTTTGTTGGGCGAAATACCCATGATTCCTAAAATAAGACCTAATAAGGGTGTTATAGGCTTTCCTAATATCTCATCCACTATGTAACCAGCTCATAATCTTATACTAAGGTATAGAGTTGGTCAAGAGTGGAAACACCTCAAATCATAACTTTTTTTCTAATATCATCATTCAAACTCCAGTCTCATCTTATCGCACATCATATCTCATCTTATACTCATCAAATTATGCCATATATTCACTCATGTACTTATTCCCTAGCCTAAAATTATTCTATTTGTTTAAAAGATTACCTCTTTATAATCAAGGTAAGTGCTTTAATAATTTTTGTTTCATTCTTATTTAGTGATAGAAGGTTCACCCTTTCTCTTTAAATAGTACTACACTCTTCCAATAAAGCTAAATGGTACCACTAAGCTTCATCTAATAAAATCTGACATTTCTATCTTTAAACAAGTTAGGCAAATTAAAGAAGTTCATATCACCAACCACTGAAATCCACACATTGTAAAGAGCCTCCTATTGATGTCCAGACTTACTCATTAATCATCAGTTGTGATCATTTAGGTGTCATAAATTGGTGGTGTCTATGGTGAAAAGTATATAGCATTCAAATATTTGCTGATAGTTGTATTGCTCTATGGTTATAAGAGCATCACTTATAACCAGATTTTTGGTAGATGTAGAATTAAGGTTGCACATTAGGTGATCACCATGCAATACATGCATTTTAGCTTAGAGAGGCAATTGAGATTACAACAATTCTTATAAAGTAAAATCTAGTACAAAAATAAAGTCAATTATTTATTATTATTTTTTTTTAAGATCAATCAAGACTAGAATATACCAAATAAAAAATTACGCATGCCATATTAGACCTTTAAGTATAAATGATTAATTAAACAATAGTCATAACTTTCCACTACAAGCTTTACAATAAATATTAATTACTAAATACAAATGGTAAAGTTTGGTGATAGTAAAAAATATAACAAGTAATGCAAAATGTTTTTTTATTTTTTTTAATTTCTAGGTATAAAAGTAGTATTAATGATAATATTGAATAACAAGTGTAATTCCATAGAAATAAAAATGAAAGAATCAATGTGTAGTATAATTTAATAACCAAAATGTTTAAGATTAATATAAGACCACTTAGACCATGAAAGTTAGATTGTTCAGCTAACATTACTACAACTTTTATGTTGTTGGTACAGTGGTTGTCATATCCCAAATTTTAACATTGCTACAACTTTTACTGTAAAATTTTACGAAAGAGCCCGTGCTGTTTATGATTGGTTGTAGTGTTCCTGGGTGTTTTTTCTCCATTATGTTCAGGCTACATAGGTGCATACACTGTTACTGGGAACGTTTTGATAGCATTATTAAAATTGGTATGCTCCCGTGGATCAACTTACCTGTGGACTTGAGTTTCATATTAAAATGAATTGGAGTTTACTTGTGATTCAATTAATTTTATTAAAATTTGATTTAATATTTTTTTGAGAAAAAATATATTTTCAAAATGAGATAGTTTTTATATTTTTTTAAAATATATATATTAAAATGACAATGTTTTAGATTGGCCCAAGTTAACGTGACCCGAATCATGACCTTAACGAGCTTAATAACTTTTTTATTTAGAATTAATTTTTTATTTAATTATATAATAATAAAAAATATATTTTTACATGAAAGACAACAAATAAAGTTATGAAGGAGAACTATTATTTTCTTCATCAAACCTCTTTTTTCTTAGTAATATAGTTTTTTTTACAACAAAACAATTATTTTATTAGTATCATAGTTCATTGATTAAAAAAACACAATCAGAAAAAAAAAATCACCAAAAATTTAATTATTTTAATTGAAAAGGAAACAAATATGTTTTTAATCCAAAACTTAATCTTCTTTTTCATTCATTTCTTTTTTACTCCGAGAAAAAATATTTTTTTATGAGAAGTATTATTTTATAAGCAAAAACTTTTTATAATTGTGAAAGTAATTTTCAATTAAAAATTAAAAAAATTATTAATCAATCATTTTTACATATCTATACAAAGAAACTTAAGAACAAAAGAAATTGAGAAAATTATATAAAAAAATCACAATAAAAAAAAATTAAAAATCAATAATTTATGGAATATATTTAATGAATATCTAATATATTATAAAACAAATATATTTGACAAAAGTTTCAAGAAGCGCAATATCAACCAAGATTAATAATGTTGTTTCAAATTTCAAACTAATTTGGTTAAACCATTACTGGTAAAAGATTTGGCTGCATTTCATAATTCACAAAAACCATCGTTAAAGAATTTATAATGTTCAACTTAAAAACTATATTTGTTAGGTGGTTTTAATTCCTTGATATTATAAATTTAGCCAAAACTATTTACTTTATTGTTAAAACAATTTTAAAAATATCAAAATAGCATGTCTATATTTATGTGTGATTGAAAGTTAAAGACATCCTAAATGTGATAAAATCATTTTAAAAATCTATTTAAAATATTATGAATAAAAAATTGAATTTAATTTTTATGAACAATTTATTATTAGTGTTATTATTTTTATATCAAATACATCATAATTAAAAAATGTTAAAATTTAAATAAAATTTTATCATAAATATTAAAATATCAAATACATCATATCAAATATGAAGAGTAAGTGAATAAGATTAAAAAATATATATTAAAATGCCAAAAAGGTAAAAAAAAAAAGAAAAAAAAAAAAAGAAAAAAAAGGGTTAGGCTCAGCTCCTAACCCATAGTATCAAGTTAGACCCATGCAACTGGCCTTGTTTTATTTCAGTGGTAGGTTTAAGATAGACATGGCATGCCTAACAAGGTTTAGGAACTCTTAACCCCCCAATTGAATTTTAATCTTATAAGTTATCAGTACGATGCCCACCTAAATCTTCACTTTACAGGTTAGTAATGCAAACGCCTACCTGAGAGCTTTGCATTATATATATATATATATAACTTAAGCATCAAAAGATCCCTTATTCAACAAAAAGAACTTGTATTGCAAGATTACGTGAACTACAAAATGACCCAATTTCAAAAATGAATTTCAAAGCTGATTAAATAGTTGTGGAGAGGCCTAGATCCATTTGAAGTTTTTCTTGGTTTGACACATAAATTACAAAATAAACAAAAAGAAAATTGAAAAAAAAAACTAGTACAATTACTATTGCAAAATAAACAAAAAGATAAAACTATTACAGTTACTATAACTTCCCTAATTGTTTTATTATAGATTGTTATAGTAAATGCATGGTGTTTTTTTTAACTATTCAAGAGGCATGAAAAAGTATAGGTTAGTTTTTATTATTTTACTTTTTAATTTGGGCCCTATAATATATTTGTAGTCCTTGTGTTTTGGAGGATGGGAGAGAACTTTGTTGGAAAAAAAAAAAAAAAAATGAAAGAGAAATATTTTGGTTGACTACATTCCAACCACTAGAAAGATCAATTTTGGTATCAGTAGGTTTGTATTGAAGTGCAGAATTCAATAAAGATGTTTAGAGATTTTAATCATGCCATGAAAAGTAAATTAGAACCCATAAATCTTATTTTATTTTATTTTATTTTGAGATTTGAGAATTATTGGAGGGTGTTTTTAAGGTTGAAAATAAAGTTATTAAGATTTCTAAGAAAAGTATACAGAAAAACCAGTTTTTTTCTATTATTTTTTTATAAATATTTGTTTTTAGATGAAAAATAAATTGAGATTTTGATTTTAGAATTCAAATTACTTGAACCTCAATTTTGTTACTATGAACAGTACATCATTTGCCCAAGTAGATAACATGTTTTTTAAAAAAAAAAACATAAAACTCAAGTAGACGATGCGTTGTTAAATGTTATCTGCTTGAGTTAAAAAAAAAACAAGTGTACAAGCCTAGGTTTTTTTCTTATTAGGACCAAACACGGGGGCTTAGGTACAAGCATGTGCGCACTTGAGTTGGCCCCTCCCTTTTTTTACATTTTAATTATTTCAAAAAATATATATTTTTAAATAAAACAATTACATTGTTATTTTAAAAATAATATGATGATACTATACTTTTTAAATAAAAATAGAGGTTTTGATGGTAGTATTTGGGGGTTTTAATGATTATGTTAGCAATTATTTTATGAATTGTTATATATAAAACTAATATGCATTATTGTTTTAAAAACAAAACTCTCATGTATATTCAATGAGAATCAAATGCCTAAACTTTTATTATGAAGTTCTTATAGAATTTTGTAAACTAACTATTTCTTTTTTTTTTTTCCACATAAGTTAGCATAATTCCTCTTATTTAAATTCACTTTTCAAGTCATCATAAATCTTTATTAAAAAAAACGTGCTATTAACAAAAAAACAAATATTCTGTTTTTATTTGAAAAAAACACATAAGAAAAAAAGTAATTTTTAAGTAGATAAACTTGTTGAGCCATTCATACAAACAAAAAAATCTTTCCTAAAGAAATTTTCTTGAAAAAAAAATATTTTCATGCCAATTACATTTTCTTTACTTTGTTATGAAAATAATGTCTTTTATAATGAAATTTTTATATAGATTAAATAAACAGGTTTATGTGCATACATCAATTTCTTTTAAACTATAAAATTTAAAAAAATTGAATAACATTATTTTATTTCATTGGATAAAATAAAATCACATGTAGCACAAATAATTAAGTTAGTAGTTTACCAAACAGAATAGGAAAAACAAGCGTCAACTATATCTCAAGGACAGAATGTTGAATGGTCATCTCGAGAGAGCTCACAAATGAAAAACGACCTCAAATCAAAATTGCATTATGGACCTCGTTAGGTACCTTAGTGCTTTAGTCCAATGGGCTTGTAAGAAAATGACATTCCATCTTTTCTTATGCCCCACGTCGTGGAGAATTCCTCATTATGGATGACGAAATTGACAATTCTGTTTCGGTAAGTATTTATTAATTATAAATTATATAATATAAATATAATATTAAATAAATATAATTTTAAATTTTAAAATATTTCTAAATAGTCAAGATTAAATATATTTTTAATTTAAAGTAATTCAACTTAAACAAAATATCAAAATATTATGAAAGTAAAATGTTTTAACATAAATATTTTAAATATAAAACTAGGTCAATTTTATCAAGGCTAATGGGATCTAAAACATCCTTTATTTTGCTCAAATTCCTACAAAGTATAAACTTGAATTTAAACTATATATATTAGTGATAAATATAATTTTAAAAAATTAATATCATTGTTAATGAAAATAGTAATAATAATTTTTTGTATTATTATTAATATCTTTTTTATTGAAAATAGTAATGAAAAATAATTTTTTATACTTGGACGGTTTAATTAATTAAATTGAACCAGGTTCAATTTGATTCAAATGGATTTTTAAGACCGGAACGGAACATGTGGAATGAAACCAGAATATTCTGGTCGAAATTTAGTTGAAAAATTCAAAACGGATCAATATTTAAAATAAAATAAAAATTACTCTATTTTTTGAATTGGTATGAAATGTTTCGACTATTTCAAATAAAACAGAACAAAATTGACAACCTTGATTATTACCAATTGCTATGCTAGCAGGCTTTTTTATCTACTTTTGATCTAAGAAAATATTTGATCCATCAAGGAATATCTATTTTTATATATTAATCTGTTTAAGGAAAAATTGTTGTGCTTTTAAAATCAAAATATTGTAAAGTACTACCCTTGTCAAATTGAAAAATAAGAAAGAAAAAAGTGGGATATACCCTTTGCTTCCAACCAATAGCAAAACAATTTCTTGCAAAGTCTTTTCTTTTGACTCGTCAACACAGCAATAAAATACTATAAAGCTTTTGCTTTAATCCTTAAAAAAATCAAATAAATGAAATCATTTCTACAAATAATATCGGTTTGTTTTGTTATCCAGGGTTTATTTTCTTATTAAATAAAAAATACGTTTTTGTTATTTTAATTTTATTAGAAATCTTTAAGGTTATGCCTTGATTTTTACATGCAAGATCTAATTTTATAGATGGACTCTACAAAGTATAAGAAATAGAACCGGTTCGAGATCTATTTTATTTTAAAATTCAATCTGGTTTGTAATTTAGTTTTTTAATAAAATAACTAAGGGTTTTTGTCAGAATATATTATTCTAAGTTATCTAATGTTTATCAAACACAAACACAAATAGAATAAATTGTCTGATTTAATTTAATATATTAAATGAGCGTTTGTAAACATAATTATATCTATCTTTTCAAAAAATTAAAACTTTTTCTTATTTTTAAATAATATGATAGTTGTCCGATTTACCATCGCACCGAAAACTACTTAATGAACTTTATCGCTGGAAGAATAAAGTAGCTAAATTATTGCACCTTAGCTTTTGAGTACTGATAGGAAAAACAGGATCGCTTCAGCCAATGAGAAGATGTGGACTTGTGATGAGGTTCCACTTGTCAACTGGCCGGTGTAGGAAGCCTGAAATCCACTTTGAGAAAAGTGACGTGCCGTCGCACACGAGGGAAATAGAAAGTGAGAGAGTGGGGCACGTGGTTCTCGATTCTCGTTTCTTTTCGAGTGATAGCGGGCAGCGCACCAACTTTGTCGTACGACCACTGATATAAGAAAGAGCATCAACATCCGCAAATGGCATCATGATGTGTACAGCACCCACCCCATTATCAGAATTTCTTTCATTATAAAAAAATAATAATTATTACTAGCTAGTTATTTTTTTCATATGTAGCTATTAAATTATGAACATGGTTCGTTTTTCATAAGTCGCTAATATTAACCTATGTAACAACCTACAAAAGAAAATAGAGGAGTTTTAAAAAATAAAAAAATAAATCTTATTTTAATACTTTTTTAGAAAAAAAACACACTTTTAAAAAAATCACCAGTCTCTCGCGTGTCTGTTCTGTTGGCAAAGCACATGAGCCCGAGCAACTCAATTTACAGCTGTGGCCACGTGCATGACAACCAAACCTAAATTGCTTTATATTTTTCAAAGTTTCCAGACATAAAATAAAAACAAACAACCAGTAAAACAAGACCACGTCACCATTACCATTACCATCAAAGCTAGACAAAACAACTGCCCCGAAACCTTCTACGTTACTTTTTCCAATCTCTGTCTCTCGCACTCACTCCCTCACTCAGAGAGTGTCTCCCTCGCAAGGTCAAGGATATCAAAATGGGAATTCAGATCCAGATCATCAAGTAAATCGCAAATGCAATCAATTATAACTAGATGGAAAGTACAAAGCACCTAGTAATTAAACAAAAGATGAGACTAATAAAAATGATTTGAATACATGATGAGCAATCAATGACAATAATCACATCTCCACCGTCAAAATAAACCAAAGGAACCACCATCACCGTCCATAAACAAAACTACAAAACGACTCAAAATAATAACAATAATAAATCCCTACTAAAATGAAACATTGATAAAAATGATAATAATAATCAACATCCGATCCATGACCAGATCTCCTACATCAACAAAGACCACACACCAGCCACTCCAATCAAAGCACCAGCCATCGTGGCTCTGTTCAAGCCATCCGCGTTCGAAGGAGATGGAGGAGAAGCGGAGTCACTTGGAGGAATGGCTATGGGGCCGCCGCCACCAGGGGCCAAGGGAGAAGGTGGTGAGGTGGCTGGAGACGAGGAAGGAGATGTGGTTGGAGAGGTAGCAGGAGTTGGAGCAGGTACTGATGGAGCGGGAGTTGGAGCAGGGACTGATGGAGCGGGAGTTGGAGCGGGAGGTGGAGTTGTAGGTGCAGCGGGTGCAGGAGATGGTGATTTGGTTGGTGGAGCTGTCGGTGCTGCTCCTGGTGCCTGAGCCAAGGCTGAACCAGCTAAGAGAGCCAAAAGCATCAAGCACGCCAAGGTTTTGTAAGCCATTGTTATTGAAAGTTGTCAAGTAGAGGGAGCAAAGAAGACAAGAAGAGAGAGACAGACAATGTGGTATTTATACAGAGAAAGGAGGATTATGGTTTAAGGTTTTTATCGGTTCAGCAATTTCCTGTTTGTTACTTTCAATTTGTGAAATTGCAACTGAGCACCCGTGTGGTGCCTAATTAGAGAGGCGAAGAGCGTAATTTTGACGGAGATTAATGACAGCCGTTAAATTATTTGATGATTCGAAAACGCGTTGATTCTAAGCTTGTCCAATTTTTATTTAAAAAATAAATAAAATAAATTTTTTTAAAAAATAAAAAAACCGATCCAGCCGTGCAAAGGACTAACTAATAAAGAAAGGTGGAGAGTTTAGTTTTACGTAGTACATAGATGGGTTGATGATCTGGCAATTTTTTTAAAAAAATGAAAATGAAAGGAAAATAAATTATCTCAATGAAGTTTTAATTAATTATGAACAAATATTCTGCTAACCTTTATGGTTAGCACGTCGGTGCTTCATTTTTCTACTCCATATCTCAAGAGAGAGGCAGACACCGCGCGCGGTGCTTCTTTTTTGTCGTTAGGGCGTGATATGTCTAGCTTTCAGGGGATAAAAAACAAAAAAAGAAAAAAACCAATCTGCTTATTCTATTGTGTGATATTCTATGCCAAATTCTTATCAATTTTTCTTTTCTTTTCTTCATTATTGGGATTTAACTTGCTAACATATAGTAATAGCAGCACCCTAAAAGGCTTGCCAATTATTAGTTTCGAGTAATAATTATATTATATTTTTAGCATTGTCTGTCTTGGACCCACCTTTATTTTTAGCGACCTACATACAAAATATTGGGCTTACACGCATCTTGGTGGGCGGCTCCTTTATATAGTTGGTTAAAATTGAAGGTGATTATTTGTTTGTTTGGTTTAGTTTTTATTAAAAAATTAATTAAATTAAAAATTATTTAAAAAAAATTTGAAATCAAATCGAGATCGGTTCAAACTAACCTGTTTTGGTTCAGTTTTGTAGAATAAAAACCGGTTCAAACCGGTTTGGCTCGGTTTTTTCGGTTTGTCTCGATTTTGGCTCAGTGTTTTTGGTTTGACTTGGTTTTTTTGGTTTGGCTCTGTTTTTTCAGTCTGAGTTAGTTTGACTCGGTTTTTTTAGTTTCAGGCTTATGAAATTGAACCAGTTAGTTTTCAAAATTTTTAATCAATTTAATTGATTTTTTTTACGGTTTGATTTTTCAATTTTTTTGATTTAATTATTTTTTCAGTTTTTTTTGTTCATTCCTAGTTTAAATTATTATTATTATTATTATTCAAAGATGTGCACCAACAATACAAAAACCCAGTCTGATTTTTTTTACGGTTTGATTTTTCAATTATTTATTTTTCAAATTTTTTGATTTAATTATTTTTTCAGTTTTTTTTGTTCATTCCTAGTTTAAATTATTATTATTATTCAAAGATGTGCACCAACAATACAAAAACCCACGATGAGAACAGACAGTTAACTAGGGTCTGGTCATCTGGACAGCAACTTTGTTGATTTGTTTTTCCATTTTAACAACCGACCACAAAAATTCAATCTTGGTGATGTTAAATTAGTCTAATAAAATATGATTTTTTTTTTAATTCAGCAATGATTCAAAATCTAATACTACTCTTTCAATCAAATCTCTCTCACACACACACAGATATATATATATATATATATATATATATATATATATATATATATATATAACACTATAACTCTAGATTCATTGTATTTTTAAAAACAGTGTAATGATAATTCAGTTTTCTCAAACAAAATTAATTAACTTGGAGAATTTAAAATCTTTTCTATATGATTTTATTATTATTTGAGATAAATTAATCTTTAACCTTTGATGACTCATTAAAATAACTAACTTACCCTTAAATATAAAATGTTTTTGAAATGACTTTCAAGGTCTTTTTTGTATTTTTCACTTTTTAAAACATAATTAAATTATTTTTAAAATCATTTTTTTTCATCCTATTTTTTATTATCAAGTCTCCTTTAGAGTGATTTGGTAATATAATAAACATAAATATTATTTTTATAAAATATAATGGTTAATATGTTTGTTACATGTATTAGTGCATGGATAAGTTTTTTTATGGGGTGTAATGTTCACGATAGAGCTATTGCGAGTCTTTTATGAACTTTTTTTTTTAAGTATAATATTAGTTGTTTATTTTTTATAGTTAATTAATTGTTATTTTTATCATTTTATTTATTATCAATGTTTTTTATTATATTATTAAATTTATTAAACTCAACAAAGTTAATAATTCAAGTATAATGTTTTTATTATTTTCTCAAATACATTGAGAAAACCCTGAATATCATTTATTTAACTTAAAAAATATTTTACTTGTGCAACAGCCTAACACAGGTCATCTATTCGCTGCGGGCCACCTATACCAGTACAAACTAACTAATGCGGTCGATTACTTAATTTATATTTTGCTGAACATTTAATAGTTATGAGTATATATAGTTTGTTTTATGTCTATGCGTTGTCATTCTAAACATATTACAAAAAAACCAAATTCCCCTTAATGAATTAATGTACATTGTCTCAGGATTATAACAGTATTTCACAATTATTTTTTATTATTTTTTTATTCTTCGGTGTTATAGGGATTGGGTTGCATGGTCAGGAAGAATTTTTTATCCTTTTTTTTATTGTCCTTGTAGTTAGGTATCCCAAAGCTATTTCTTCCCATCCGGCTGACACCCTGTCAGTAGTTATACCTACCTCTAGCCCACCTTCCAAGCGATTGAAGGTAGGTTCTTTTTTATATATAATTTGATCTTTCATGCTTCTTTATTCTGGAGTTGTCTTTATGATTTTTTTGATTGCGCAGATATAAGGTTTTGATTTGTCAAAATATATTTTACATTGTATTGATTTAGAATAATTAGAATTTTAAAAATCAAATTAAATACTAGAACAAATATTGATGTGGTGCTTCATTATTTTTATATAGGAAGGAACGTGTGGTCGTTTTCACGATGGTATGTCATTAAAGGACTCCACTTCTTGAGATCCACACTCACCACTCAAATATTATGATTTATTCTTTTATTTTATTGTTATTTTATATTTGATTTTTATTTTTTTATTGTTAATTTCTTTTTGGATCCATTGGTGATATTAAAAAAAAAAAATTAATTTCACCCTTCAACTAGAAAATTGATTTTTTCCTCTTATTTTATTTTTAAAATTTCATGTTTATTCTTTTAATCACTGTTTTTTTTTATTCTTTTGTGATTTTTTTTTTAATTTCATCCTTCAATTAAAATATATATGTTGTCCTCTAATTTGTTTTTTATTTCAAATTTAGTCATCATTCTTTTGATTACTATTTTCTTTTAGATTTTTTTGTAAAATTGATTTTTTTTTTTTTCGTTTTCATCCTATGGCATGGGGTTGTTTATATATATTTTTTCTTCAATGGGATCATTTCGATTCCATGACCCGACTTGTATTTAAAACATGGACCTAATTAAACAAAAACAAATTTTATCTAATGTTCTTTTAAATACATTTACATCACTCAAACATCCTTTATTTTTCAAAAACTTTTCTTATCTTGGCCTGCAGCATAGCGTGGGCTCCCAAATCTGGTATGGAGTCTAATCAACAAGCTTTAACGGTTTTAGGGGCAAAATTTTTTTAACAAGGTTTAGTTAGTTAACAAGCAAAGCTTCAACATATTAGATAAAATTTATATATAACAAAAATGAGAAGATTTAATTAATCATCAGTGCTATAGGGTGTAAAAACATTTAATCTTAAACTAACAAAAACTAGTAGTGTGGGGAAATTATTTTAGATAAATTTATCATGCTCCCTCTCACATTTCTCTATGGAATGGAGCATTGAATTTTTATTTTTGTTTGTTATCAAACTTTTTATTCTCTTTGATTTCATCTTTTTAAACTAAAAATTGCTTTTGATTTGTTATGAAAGGATGAGATTCAAAGATAAGGAAACCAAGTGAAAAAGATAGAGAAAATAGGTGGTAGTTAAAAAATTAAAACAAAAGGCTCACTTTGGTCTATTTGCTTTTTAAACTATTAATTTTCAATCCCTAGAGATTTTAAAAAATCAATTGATTCAAAACTTTATTTTTTTCTTATTTTTAGTTATTGATTTGAGAAGGAAAAGAGAGTTGTTGGATTTTGATTGCAGAGAGAGTTTCAATTGACATTGATTCTAAACACGAGAAAGGTCAATCTTCGTGTCAATAGATTTTATTTGAGGAGAGGGGTTTACTTGGGTTTTTTTGGCCTTCCCATTACCTAAAAGGGTAAATCTAAGCTCAAAAAGTTTTTTAGATTCATGTTGATGTTGGGTTTTTTTTAACTATTTTTTATATTATTTCAAGTTATAGACAGGTTTATCAAGGTTTTTATGATGTTTTGGATTAAAAAAAAAATAGAGTTGAAAAGCATTAAATAATTATATGCTAATGTTTTCAATGACCTTCTAGTCGCTAGAAATTAGGGTTGTAAATGATGAGTCATTTACTTTTAAAAAATAATTGACAAGGCTAATGATATTTAAATGGGTGGTGCATTGGTTTGTTCTTGATTTTGGGTTAGGAACAATTCCATTAGGCCATACTTATGTGCTCCTTTTTGAAAAGGCTTTCCTTTATTTATTTTTTTAAAAAAACTTTATTTAAATAAAATCAAAGAGTTTATATAAAAAAATATACACCAATAATTTTTTTTTAAGATTATATTAGGAATAAAAAAATATCCTTTCACTTTAAAATAAATAATCTTTTTTTTTTCAATTCGCTTTATATGTAGTTATCCAAGTCTTATTATCTAAATCACAAATTTGGCGAGTTAACTCTAGTTGATTCAGAGTTTTTTTTTTTTTTGAAATTATTTTTTTCAATTTTTTTCTTCGACAATAAGTTAGTTAAGAATTTGCTTTTATGTTTTGTTTTGTTTTTTTTTTCTTGAAGGTAAACTTATTCTTATGACTCGAGTGACGAGTTTAGCATGCTTACATAAGTTTACTTGAGTCGCTTTATATGGGTTTTTTTTTTAAAAAAAAAGTTGACATTGATTCTAAACACGAGAAAGTTCTATTTTGGTATCAATGTGTTTTATTTGATGAGGGGGTTATACTTGGGTGTTCTTTGGCCTTTTCATTGTTTTAGAGGGTATATCTAAGCTCGAAAAGTATTTTAGATTCAAGTTGATTTTGAGTTTTTAGTCCAATTCTTAGGTGATTTCAAGTCATAAATTAGTTTATCAAGGTCTCTAAGATGTTTTATTGGTGTTTTAGATAAAAAAAAAAAATTGAAAAGCATCAAATACCTATGTGCTAATTTTTCAGCGACCCTCTAGTTGCTAAAAACTTGGGCTATAAATGACAAGTAATTTGCTTTTAAGAAAAACATTGGCTAGGCAAACGATATTTAGATGGGCAGGTGCATTAGGCTATCCTTGATTTTAGGTTGGGAACAATACCCTCTAATCACAGGTTGACCCGTTGGGTCGACCGAATTTGACCGGATCATTGCACTGACTAGTTTTTGGCAAATCTAGGCCAGTTCAACTCTCGAAATGGCCAGATTCCAAATTAATTCACCGAGCCAAGTTAAATAACATTGAAAATTTGTTTTCATAATTGTCGCAGTGGTTCTCATGCCATATCACATCATTCTGCATAACACGTAGAGAAGAGTGTGTTAAGATCTCTTTTACAAGTGTTAACATGTGAAATATATCACAGTTTCAAAATAAATGCATACTTTTTTTTATAACTATTTAAAAATGTGGTTGCGATTATTTTTTAAAATATTTTTTATTTAGAAATGTATTAAAATAATATTTTTTTATTTTTTAAAAATTATTTTTAATTTCAGCGTGTCAAAATGATCTAAAAACACAAAAAACATATTAATTTGTAGTAAAAAATTAAAAAAATTTAATTTTTTTAAAAAATGCTTTTGAAACACAAAAATAAAGAGGATCACGGTTTAAAAGTGACTTACTTTGCGGAGAAAATTGTGATGGGTAATACTTGATGTGTCTGCCGAAGCTTTATAACCTCCGAGAAAAATCTGAAGAGACTACTCTTTTCTGCATCCAACTGTCCCAGAGGATTTTGTATTTAGAGATTAAATGGGTTAAAGTTGTCAAAAAGCAATAATAGATTAATTACAAAAACTTACGAGCCCCATTGGAAATTGTTGATAAAGGTGTGATCATGCCCATAACTGCTGTTATTTCCATAGGGAGGGTGTCCATATTCGTCCCCCATCAGCATCATTGGTGTTCCCCAGCATATAAACACACAATTTTACAACACTGAAGCATGTCCAAAGAATTTTAAAACGAACCCTGAAATCTAATCTTGATGTAACACCACAGCCAGCAAAGTTTTTAGAGTCGGGTTTATGAAAAGGCTACAAATCCTAAAAACTCTACTTTCAGCAAAAGATGAAGTAGAGGATATGAAAAGACGCAGGAAAAACAAGCAGAAAAGCAAAGACATGAAATAACATGTGGATTAAAAACAATTTATCCAAACTGAATAAGGTTTCGAAGGCATGTTTTGTTTGCCTCTGCTGTACTGGGTAAGGAATAAGGTCGAACCAGTACGGGACACATGGACTCTGTAGTCTGTACTGTACCTGAGATATCATTAACGCTAAATGGAAGTTTTTCATTTGCAGAGAGCGCAAGGCTTTAATATTACTAAGTAGAAAAAAACAAAAATTGAGCTGCTTTTAACATGAGTAAATCTTATGTATAACAATGATACATTATTCTAGGTAAAATAATATAAATGGATGAAAGATTTGCAGATCTAGCAAGAATCATTATTCTTTGACATTAAGGTGCTTACTCTGCAGAGGTCGGCAGATCCAGCAACACTCCCTTTCATAGTAGAATCACCCTATAATATGCAACAACTATATGTTAAAAAAAAAAATGACAAATAGAAATGTTCTCGGGTACATTACAAGAAAAATCTGCTTCTCCCATTAAGAAAGATGATCGTATTTCATGGTAGGCAACAGAACCACACTGTCATCTGAAAGCAGTATGAGGGAGAAGAAACCATCTACATGCAGCAATACAAGAAAAAGGCAATTAACAAGAGAAGTAAAGGTCATTGAACAGGCAAAAGTTACATGAATTTGGATAATAAGATAATCTTTGAAAGGATGAACAAGATATGAAAATTCTCCGCATAAAGAGGCAAGCCTGCAAGAATGGGATTGCAAGTATTAAAGTTTTAGAGCACTGGTTCTATAAAATAGTTCTAAAAATACGTAGTAATTCCATCAAAATCATCTCAAATCCATTTGAAACCTTTCAAGCATGCCATCTCATTTCAAGACAAATCACTTTCAGTTCATGTTGCTATCTTGATGGACCCTTGTTTCTGTGCTTGGCAAGCTATCGTTAATGTGAATAAGCCATTCCATTCAGCCCATCTGAATGAAAAGCAAAAAAACAAGCACAGATAAGGCGGAACCGCATTCCGAAAGAACTAGCAAAAATATAAAGCACACCAAATTCCATGCCATTCAAATTATGTAATTAACTGAATACGTTCCCAACTGATAATGATAAAACCAGGAACAGTATATCTCTATGATTGTGTTTATGTATTTATTTTTATTAACATGGGTGTTTTGGGTCAGTTTGCACGTATCTTGACTAATTCTACTGGTCCTAAAGTTAGTAACTATGTAAGTTTTCAGTGGCCCTGAGGTTCCGTGGGATTGGAACTGGTGACCTCTAGGAAGCAAATCTAGAGTCTAATCAGTTGAGTTATACCCCAATATTTGTTAGGATATTGCTATTATTATGGTAAAAACCCCACTTCCACTTTGTACAAGTGGAACAACTCATCACCCACTTGGTACAAAGTAGAAGCACATTTTGTGGCACAATTGGTGCCATGTTTCATTGTTTTCTTGTTATGCCATTGAAGCCTATAAAAGAGGCATTATTTGAGAGCAAAAGTTGAGATTGGGAGAGAGAGTGAGAACAAGAGAGAAGAAGAGAGAAGGGTTGCAATGACAGCAGTTGCAAGTGTAGCAATGACAGTTAAGAGTTGATTTAGAGTGGATGTAATCCTCCTCCTCTATGTATTTGTATTGTAACCTTTCTCTATCACTAATAATATGGACCTATCCCGTGGATGTAAGCAATTTGCTAAATCACGTTAAATATTATGTCAGTGTGCTAAAGCCTCTAATGGGAAATGATCAGAACATCACTAGTCGGATTTCCCAATAATTGGTATCAGAGCCTATGGTTTAGAGTGGTGCTTGATCTTTGCTAAAAAAATGAAAGTTGTCAAAATTATGTTTTAACCATACCACTCTGACGAGGAGGAAGAGACAAGCACACTAGTGAAAACAGTGTAAAAATCAGAGGTTGGACATGACCGCGCACCTACACGCACTGGCGAGGTGTCTACCCACGCACGCAGACGTGCCCCACGTGTCTTCTTTGCCTGGATGGGTTGACTCAACCCGAATACTAGACTAACCCAGAGGATGATGACGTCATTATGACGCAACTATGGTGTCAGCATGCACAATTGGCATGCCATGTCAGTGGCTAGTCAACCGACACATCAACATAGTGGGACCCACCTGCCACGTTATTAGACGCGAGCCGAGCTGTGTTGAGCCAAGCCGATTAGAGCCGAGCTTATTTTGAGTCGAGCCGCGAGCTGAGGGATAGGATCTAGTGTGGTTGATCCTACGTGCAACCGGATCTGAGATTGAATCTAGGCCGCTCATCAGGCCATAATTGTTTTGATCAAATCTTAGCCGTCTGAAATGTGATTTGGACGATTTCAGACTTGTTTCCAGCTAATTTGATCATTCCGAATGCAATGGTATGGTTCAATTATTGAGATTGGGATCAAAAGTGGTGGTGGTGAATTAACAAAAGAGATTGCCCAATTAGAAGGCATCTGAAGGTCATCATGATGGTCGATGGAGATGAAGAAGAAGAAGTCGCACACATTTACCCAATTATATGTGCGGAATTGTTAAGTGGGGAGAATTTTAATTACCTTGAGGGAAGGTAAAATTAAGACACAAATTAGAATGCTCTAGACACCCGATCATGTGGATGATTTCAGGTGGAGAGTGGAAATTGATGAAAACCAATCTTGACGAATCTAAGCACTGGTAGTTTTGCTAGATGTTGAGAAATTAGGTATAAAATCAGGATATCCCCAGATCACTTATAAAAAAAATCCATAACAAAGCTAGCAAATGGTTGTATATACAGAAAGACAGTATGATGGATATACATGGACTAAAAAATTCTGTCTAGGAGATTAGGTTTTAAGTGGGACCGGTTTGACCCTTCGAATCTTTCCTGAGAACTTGCTTAGTTGAAGGATTATCCATATAGTACTATTTTCGTATATGTAATAGTTTATAATGAAACTGGTGAAGACTAGTAGGATGATGACATAAGGGGAATAATTGGGCTTCATATGATCAATGATCTGATGGAGTGGTGATTTCTCCAAAAAAATTAGATTTGATGACTGTAATTTCTCATGAAGACCCTGATAATGAAAGAGAAATAAAGTAAGGGATAAATATTGGCACTCTATTTTGACTTTGATAGGCGTTGTGACAGGATGAGTTGCTGTTAAACATAAAAGCAAAGAATAGGGAGAAATCTAGAGAACATAAATTGTATGAGGGCACGTGGAGATTGTGCAGGAGTACCCGTAGGATCCAACGAGGTACTGTAATGAGAAGAAGAGTTCCTAGATGAAGCTTAGAGTAGAGACTGTGTGAAAAGTTGTACAACGAGAAGTCTCTTGTGCTCTTGATGAAGATAACATGCGAAAACCTTTCCAATGCATGCAATGATGGAAAGATGAGCTGTTGTAGAGGCACCTAATTAAAGGGGTGCAACCGCCTATGAAAGACGAAAACACCAAAAAAGAGTTGGTGTGGGTGAAGCTATCAAGCAGAAAGGCATAGAAGCTCCAAATATAAAAAATAAGATGGAAGATTGTGAGGAGTGTACCGCAACTCTCTCTTTCTATGTGATCACTGGCAGTGATCTCTCCCAAGTCCATATGGTGGTAGAGAATCTTAGAGCCACTAAATTCATCCCCGATGAAGGAGGATAAGACTGCTCCACGATGAGCGGAGACACCTTAGACAAAAGATGTGTGGACCACAATATGAGCCCAAGATTAGACCATCTCATGACAACAGGCGGAGACACCTCAGAAAGAAGGTATGAGGACCATGATATGAGTCTAAGATCAGACCGTCTTATGACAAAAAGCAGAGACATCTCAGATAGAAGGTGTAAGGACCATGATATGAGTCCAAGATTAGATCGTCTTATAACAACAGGAGAAGACACTTCAGACAGAAAGTGTAAAAACCATGATATGAGTCCAAGATCAAACCATCTCATGATGACAACCAGAGACACCTTAGGAGAAGGTGTGGGGGCCATGAAAGGAGCCCAAGTTCAGAACGCCTTAGAGCCAATATGATGGCTACATATCAGTGGACAAATGTATTGATAACCAATGAAGTGTCTATGATGAGTATGAAGATAAATGCAGGATTGACTTTCATGGATATTGCCCACATGTTAAAGATCAATGAGCTAGAAGACATTTGCCTTGGACAATAAGTGGATGACTTATAGAGCATTAAGACGCAACTGCTATGTAGAAGCAGAGGGCATACACAGGTTTATGGAACAAGTTGACTCTTGTCAAGGTAGTGAACTCGGTAATGGCATTGTAATACTCAGAGTATGAAGATAGATATGGATCGACCTTTCATGGGTTGCCCCCATGGTTAAAGGTGGAGAACTACCTAGACTCTTGAGATTAAAAGCAGGAGACTCATGGAGAAGTAAAGTGTGGTTCCTAGAGTGAAACAGAGGGCAGATGCAACTCCGAGATAAGTAGACTCTTGGAAGAGTGGTGAGCTCGTGATCGCATTGAAATACTCAATGACTATTGCACTTGGGAGTATCCGTTTGAAGGGGTGTTGTAAGCCTTGGTGTAAGGCTTGATAAATCATTCCGGATTGAGCATGGTTGATACGATCGAAGGGAAATGTTTTGTGTCTCAAAGACAAGCGTTAACACTCTTTAGACGAGATGTGATAAACCATCTGGTTGAAGTGATCCTTTGGAGTGAGCATGGGTGACTATAGTGATTGAAAGGTTTAGCAAGTACTTGTAAACTTGGTTGAAGATGCTCTCAAAATGGTAAGCTTGAAAAAACTATAGGATGCAAGCTTGTGCTGAAGAAGCAAGAGGACAATTGCCCATATAAATGACAAGGGGGTGATTGCTAGGATATTGCCATTATTGTGACAAATACCCCACTTCCATTTTGTACAAGTGGAACAACTCATCACCCACTTGGTACAAAGTGTAAGCACATTTTATGGCACAATTAGTGCCATGTTTCATGGTTTTCTTGTCCTGCCATTGAAGCCTATAAAAGAGGCATTATTTGAGAGCAAAAGTTGAGAGTGAGAGAGAGAGTGAGAACAAGATAGAAGAAGAGAGAAGGCTTGCAATGACAGCAGTTGCAAGTGCAGCAATGAGAACTTGGAGTTGAGTTAGAGTGGATGTAATTCTCCTCCTCCATATATTTGTATTGTACCCTTTCTCTATATCTAATAATATGGACCTTCCCCGTGGATGTAGGTAATTTGATGAACCACGTTAAATATTGTGTCAGTGTGTTAAGCCTCCAATGATTAGAACATCACCAGTCAGATTCCCTAATAATATTTATGTATTTGATATAGTACAAACATTTATTATTCAAAAATTAGAAAATAATAATAAATAACAGTTACCTGTACCAATTTAGAAATCTTCCAACCAGATAAAGGCTCCATAATTCCAAAGCTCTGCAATAATTTTACATATTAACAGGATGGCTTCTTTTGTAGTTGCCTGGTTAATTAAATAATATCAAGTTATTACAAAATTTACTGTTTTGACTATATAAGTCAAGGCCACATGAATGTGTGTTAAGAACCTATCAACATTATAAAGTAATGGCCTGGCTTTTTCCAATAAAAAATTCCTCTCAACATTCTACTTGTGCAATGCAAGGGTGTTTGGCGTTACGATGCTGTTTATAAATATTTGGTTAGATATTAATTATATTTTTATTCTTGTGGCTTCCATTTGAAATTGAGGTTGAAACTCAGTTTCTTGAAAAGCAATGTGGATTTGTTTCTTGTGAGGGCGTGTTCTCCTCTCTTCTTCACTGATAGTGTAGATAATTAACCATTGCAAAAAGTTTTCCAAAACAGCTAGAGAAGTCTCCATTATTCATATCTGAAAAATCCTGTCATTTCCTAAATTTTCATCCTTGTTCCCCTTTATTCCCTTCTTATGTCTCTTGCCAAACAACAATGAAACCATTGCAAAAATTTTCCAAAACAACCCTTTCATCTCTATTGCTTTTCCCTTTCTCCTTCTTCTTCTTCTACTATATTTTCCCTTCTCTACTATTCTACAAAGTGAACAATGGAGAGTGAATTTTTCACTCTCCACTGTTCACTTTGTAGAACAATGGAGAGCGTCTCCATTGTTTATGGACTAGAATGGGTACGACCTAAACCTAAATGCATTTGATCGGGTCCAACTTAGTAAAATAAAAAAAATTCCAAAAAAGATTTCTCAGATATTGTATTTTATTTGAAAAACTAGTGTTTAACATTATTCAATGACACTATATAATTACATTAGAAGGAGATCACATGATAACGTAGCATTTGCATAATTTGATCGCAATCCTAATTTTATTCCTAATAATATTTTACCTAATGTTGTTGCACGCTCAGGAAGCCATGGAAACTATAATTCTTATCGGATGGATTTCGTATGTGATGGAATTGCAAATAGTTTAATGGAACAATAAAAAATACTTTATATAAAGTATTATTTATTTCATTATATAATAGCAATAGTTAAATCTATAATATTTCAATTAAAAACCATTAATATTAGTATATGTATTTTTTAGTTATTTTATAATTTTAATTTGAAAAACATTCTTAACCAAATATATTAAACTATTTTTTGTTCAACCTCAATTTCAACCATAGTTTAAACCAAAAATATATTTTACTAAACCAACCTCAACTAAAATTGCTTTTTATAAAATAATTTTTTTCAAACCATAACCATAAAAACTATTACAATACCAAATACATTTTAAAATCTATGCTTTAGGCTCATTTCAAAATCATGGTCTTCTATGCAAATTGAAAGACTATAAATTCACTTCTAAGTCTCTAACAAATATAAGTTCAGACCGGCAAAAACCTCCCTCCCTAACAAGCGGGGGAGCGTCAAGTGGAGACCCATTTGTTCCTCGGCAAAGTACACTGGCAAGGTCACATCTAAATCCATCCACATGATGTTCAATGACCCTGCATTTAGTACATAAATCACACAGGAACATGCACTGATAGAACAGAACAGAAAACAATATATGTATTTGCTTGCATAAACAGTCCCAGGTCCTCGAAGGTGAAGGATCACTAAGGAATAAGGTCAACTTAATGTGTTCCCTAGACAGAAGACAAACACTACAGGTGAAGCAATAATTTCAAAACTCCTTACAGAGGAAACATGTTGAAAAGGCATTTGCTTGCTTTTTTCTTTAAGTTCAACAATCACGTAGGCTTATTCTAGATTTCATCTGAATCAGCAATAAATACCACAAGTCCTAATCTAATAACCTTAACTTCTTGAACCATATCATCTTTCAAGAAATTATCATGTTATATTATAAAAGCAAACAGGACTTGGATGGCTCAATGGAACTGGAAAAATCTGTTAATTTTATACAAAAAATCTGATGCTCTTGTCGCTTCTAGTGCTAAAATAAAGATATTGGCCCATCTCAATAAGATAATCAGTAGGGCCTTCAAAAAGGGAAAATATTTCAGCATATAGGAGAGAACACGGAGTCTTCTCCTAGTTTACTCCTTTTCAAACTGCACTTGAAAAAAACAATCAAAATAAGAAGCTTCAAGTTTCAGTTTCTGAGGGAAGTAGAGGCAAATGTGATTTAGTAAACTTATCCTTTTCTACAAATTTGTATAAAAGATGGAGCTTTAAACGATCCTCAAAACCCTACCTAGCCAACCAACTAGAAAACTTCAAGTTTACCCTGAATTACATAGTAAATTCTCCACAAATGCTTCATCAACACATATTCATGGGATCTCTCAGATTCTTTTCGAACATGGAACAAATTACTAACCTCTTAGTCCTGAACTGCTAGTTTGGGTGTCCATTACTCTCTTTTTCTTGTTCTTGGTGTAGTGTACCATAAATATGGAAATTTTAATCGGTGATTGAAGCATCACAAGAGGCCAAATGAGCAAAATTTAGTTAGTATTGTTCAAGGTGGTTTGGATCTGTACCAAGGTGAATTTACTTAAACTGCTCTCTTTGCTTGGTGTGTATTCTATTCTCTTCTGTTTTTATTTATTTTATTTTGCTGCTGGTATAACTTGCCATTGTCTGTCTAACCAAATAATCAGCGATATATGTGTTAGAGGCTTGGTGGAGAGGAATTTACTTGGGTATGTTCATTCATTCTTTTGTAGGATTACGTTAATTCAACAATTAAAGATTATGCGTACAGAACTACTGATTTATCTATCATCATTCATTTTGGACCTTCCTTTTTATTGCTAGCGCCCTTGAGCTTGATCAGTGTTTATTCATGGCACATGGCTAAACAAATTTCAAGTGATCCCTTTGTTGCTTGCTTTGCAGAAAAAATAAAGCAAGGAAATTAGATGAAATGTCATTTTCCAAAATCAAACTAGGTAGCTTTATATGTCAAGTTATCCATTACTACTTATTACATTATGTAGCACCATTTTACAGACGCAGGTCTTGGGTGTTAAATGTAGTTAGCTGTCATTGTCAAATGCATCAACTTCTCTAATTATAGAATACAAAGTTATTCCCTTTGACAGCCTGCAAATGCATCATAACTTTCTGTAAGATAGAGCAGCTTATTGCTTGTTCAATCTCAGGTCTCTTGGTACTTAATGCTTGTTATTATTTTTTAACTTGTAGATGTTCTTTTTATTGTTTTATTTAACTTTAATTTATGTTTTGAGATTGTTTTATTAAAATTAACTGAGTTTCCTTCTTTAACAGCTATAAAGATTCATTTTGGCGAGTTGTTGCTCAGTGTACTGCTCTGTTGCCTGAAGATAAACCACGATATGTGATGGTAAAAACAACATTTATCATTTTAACTTGCGTTCTTTAAACTTGGTTGATTGAGGAATTGTAAGCTGCTTTGCTTTTCTAATTTGTCTGTCATTAATACTTACTGACACTCTTTTACAGTTGGTTATCCACCGGATATTGTAGTTTGTAGTGCTTTAGGTGCTGACATGTATGACAATAATATGTGAACTGAATCTCTAAAACACTGTGAAGACCAAATCTTCACATTGTTCAAGTTGCTGCTGCTTTGATGCGCTATAACCATATATTTTAATGGACTTGTTTTGTTATTGTAGTGTGGTTCCAGTTGCTTTTTAAATAACGTTTCGTGTTAAAATGCATGCCCATATATTTTTTTTATTTTTAAAAAATTATTTTTAACATCAGCCCATCAAAATGATTTGAAAACACTAAAAACATATTAATTTGAAGTTAATAAAAAAATAAAAAATTTTGAATTTTTTTAAAAACACTTTTGAAACTCAAAAATAAACAAGCTTAATAGTACTTTTTATACTGGATTTTCCTGTCTTTCAGCTATTATATACAGGTGAACCTGGGCCATTGGGTTTAAGAGGCCATTTGAATTGTGTATGCTGTATTCTATTCCTTTTGTTTTGGCAGAATCTTTGCCTCGTCTACCACGCTGAATTTGTTTGAGTGATTTGTTTATCTATATTCTTCCAAATTTTTCTTGTTTCTGTTTGACCCTGGTAGTGAATTTTGTTTCATCTTGTCTTTTGAAACATATGTAAATCGTATCTGTGCACTCTTCATGCTTTGGAGTCGTATGTATCTAATATCTTGCAGCTTTATAAGCAGTGTTTGCTTCATTAGGAAATGACTTCATGTTACCACATTGTGAACTTTTTATAAATTCATTACTGTGGACTTTCTTTAACAGTATTTTGCTGTAAATGTCCATTCTAATCAATTAAAAAATAAAGCCAGTTTTAGTTGAAGCTTCTGACATCGAAGCACTTCATGCAGGGATTGCTGCTGAAACTTAAGCACAAATCAATGGCCGAGGATACTCATCCCATTGATCCAACATGTGCTTGCATGGTATTTGAGTCGTGGAACACTCATTGTCTTGAGCTGTTAGTTTATTAATTGGTGTCACAGTATAATCTGCAGTGATCTTTTTCATAAGGTTACACTATAATCTCTGCCTTTATCTTTGTCTTCCCCTGCAGGTTTGTAAGAATTATACAAGGGCATACATCCATTGTCTTGTTACAAAAGATGCTATGGGATCACAACTTCTGTCATACCACAATTTGCATTGCATGTTGCCGTTACAAACAAAAATAATAGCTTTTTTTTTTATGAGTTTTGTTATATCTTGTAATTGAGACTATTCTTCCTTTAAAATTTGTATCTTAGCAGAGATCTGCACAGTTCGAAAATTGTGTTGATAGTAGCTTGCACATATTGTTTACTTTCAAGAGAATAATTGTATTGCAAACTCTAATGAAATCACAAATCAGTGTTCTATATATATACATAACTTGTAAAGTCTATTCTAGAAAAGAAAGCTTAAGTTAAGGATATATTTTCTAACAGTTATAAGCTTAAAAACAGAGTTAGCTTACACAGACAGCTTTCCTTATTATTTCTTAATTGTTGTATGCTTGATTGTTGGAAAATTTTTCGCTCATGGGATCTTCAATATGATTCAAGGAATCATCCTTTATACACCCCTGCAAGATGGCGTTATCATCAGTTACTCTAATCTTGGTCCAAAGAAACTCTGTTCGTTGACATGAAAAAGGTTTTGTCAAGAGATTAGTAAGCTGATCTTGTGTATTGACATGATGAACATGTAGTGTACCCTTCTGCACAATGTCACAAATAAAATGCATGTCAATCTGAATATGCTTCATTTTGAAATGTTGGACCAGGTTGAAGCTCAAATGTGTTGCTCCCAAATTGTCACATAAAAGCTTTGGAGAAGCTGAGTGGAATACCAAGTTCAGCAAAGAGTGCAAGGAGCTATAATGTCTCGGAGGCAGCACTGGCAAATGCTCAATATTTAGCTTCAGTTATGATTGTGCAATAGCTCTTTGTTTTTTTGAACTCCTAGAAATAGGATTAGAACCAAGAAAACATATGTATGCCAAAGTAGATTTTCAATCATCAAAGTTACCTACCCAATGAACATTAGAGTATGTGATGAGTTTGGAGGTTTTGTTTCTTTGAATGTGAATCCCATGAAAGATGGTATGCTTCAAGTATCGAAGCAATCATTTTGCAACTGTTGAATGAGTTGTCGTTGGCTTATGCATGAATTGGGACAACTTGCTTATTATAAAAAAAAAAAATGTCCGGACATGTGAGAAATAAGTATTGCAAAGCACCAATAACACTTCTGAATTTTGTGCTATCAACCGAGGATGTGCTATCAATGAGCTTGAGCATGGTGGTTGTGGACAGTGGAGTGGTAACCTCTTTTGCTCCATGCATGTTCATCTTTGTTAATAAGTCTATGATGTATTTATGTTGAGATAAAAAGAGACCTGTTATAGTGGGAATAACCTTCATGCCCAAGAAAAAATGTAGCTGACATGTCTTTTGAAGAAAACCGATTGCCAAGTTGGACAATGATGGATGAGACAAAGATGGGATTGTTTCCTATAATAATCAAATCATCTACATACACCAAGAAGTAGCAAGTGACAAATTTAGTTTTATAGATGAACAAAAAGAATCAGCTTTGGAGTTCACAAAGCCAAACTCTAAAATGGCACCTCTAAGAGTTGAATACCATGCTCATGGGGTTTATTTGAGGCCATAAATGATTTGTTTAGCCGACAAACATGATGAGGTGTTGTATCATCTTTGAAACCCAGAGGTTGAACCATATATACATCCTCAGTTAACATACCATGCAAAAATGCATCATTAACATCAAGTTGTCTCAATAGCCAGCCTTGTGTTATAGCAATGGTTAAGGCAGTCCAAATAGTAGCCAGTTTCACAACTGGACTAAATGTTTCCTTGTAATCCAAACCAGGATGTTAATTGAAGCCTTTTACAACAAGTCTAGCTTTAAAGCGATCAATCGATCGATTTTTCTCTTAACTCGAAATACTCATTCATAACCTATGGGATTACAATGTTTGGGTAGAGATACTAATGTCCATGTACTATGTCTCATCAGAGCCGTAAGCTCTTTAGACATGGCTTGTTTCTAGTGAGGATCACATAGTGCCTGTCTTACACAACTTGGTTCAATATCATGAGTGATAGGATGTTTGGTGACAATATGAAATTACTTAGGTTTGTAAATTTGATTCATAAACCTAGAAACCATGGAGTGGGTTCTTTGTGGTTGGGATTCATTAGGAACAACACATACAGTAGGTGAAATTAGGGAGGAGATGGCAACATTTGCGTGTGGCTATGAAGGCGAAGTCGGCGTGAAGGTCAAAATTTATGAGGGAGAGAGATCCTCACTGTGATGCAGTACATTAGGACTAGAACATGGAGAATTTAATTGCAATTGTTCCTCAACAAAAAAAGAAGAAAAACAAGAAGAAGAAGATCAGAGATGATGCTTAAAGGTGATGTAGAAGTGGTGGCATGATCTGAGGTCACTGGTGATGGTCACGACGGAGTGGGTACACTGATGGGTAGCGCATCTATCCAAGACGACGAAGAAGATGGTGTGCATTCAGTGGAGAGTATTTGAAATGGTGTTTGGGTTTCATCGAACGTAACATGGCGAGAGAGATAGAGTTTGTTTGTAGATAAATCTAGGCACTTGTAAGCATTCTAAGTTAAAGAATATCCAATAAACAGGCACGAGATGGCTTTTGGTTGAAGCTTCTTGGTGTTATACAGTTTGGTAAGGGGAAAGCAGAGACATCTAAATTTTTTTAATTTGAGATAATTTTGGATTTGAAGAAATAAGGTTTCAAATGGAGTTTTGTTTCATAGCAGAGGAGTTGATTGTCTATTAATAAAATATATAGTTACAGAGAAGGCATGAGACCAATAAGATAGTGGAAAAAATGCATCATGTAGCAGTGTAAGATTAGTTTCTACTAAATTACAATGATGACGTTTAGAGACACCATTACGTGGCTTATATATATATATATATATATATAAACACATACATACGCGCGCATGTGTGGGGTAATCTTTATTTTCTAAATTTCTTTTAATTATTAAAATATTATAATTATCTTCTAACTTTATTCATAAATTTTATAGTATAATAATAACAATCCCAAATAACTCTTTATAACTAGCATGTATTTTGTGATATTTAAGAAGAAAAAAATCATTCGATTTACAGCACAGCGTGGCAATTTAAACCAGTATCTATGAATTAAGAAGTCGTGGCAAATGTCTCATTATCTTTTTCCACATCTTATGTCCTGTCATCACAAAACTTCATCGCTCTACTTAAGATAAGAGTGCTACAATGAGCAGGTAAGAAAAGTGTCTAGATTCAATAGGTAGACTTCTTTTACATCGAAACTTGTGGGCTTGACAACCCACAAGTTTGGAAATTGATAGGTGGGATTCTCAACCAACTGTTACTCGCTAAGAAACACAGGTCGGTGCCTAAAAGATAAATTCACTGCCACTATGGATGCCTCTACTAGGATCTATCTTTAAGAAATTTCATGATGAACTGTGGCGTAGAAATTCGAGCAGCTTTGTCTCTTCCCTTTTGTTTCTGCCCCCGGTCTGTTGGTTGCGTATTCTGGTGGCCCTGGTTCTAATTTTAGGAGAAAAAGGGTAAAGCTTCAAAAAAAGAGCTTGTTTTATGCAGCCTTTTGATAAATCTTGAAGTGAGGCAACTTACGGGGAAGAGTGGTTGTCATATGATACCTAGTTTAAGCATCTCCTCCTCCTACTGAGATCATAATTATCCTAGCAGTAGAAAAGAAAAGTAAAGAAAAAACAGAGAATTAATAATCATTTATTAGGTTAGTGGTCTCAACTGAAAATACCACGACTTCGATTTACTCTTTATCAAGGGCTCGTTTGGAAGAAGAATAAGTGCCCAATTAAGCAACAAGGTCTCCACATATGGAAGTTTGAGTGCATCACGTTATAGGCTGAAGAGGTGATGGATGGAATATATGCAGGCGACGTTGTGTGCCTGTGCTCCACAAAAGCTACCATTAGGCTTGATAACAACTGATCCTTTAGATGATTTTCAGAATTTCTTAAACATGCTCGTAGTGTGGGCCATATCAGCTGAGAATCATTCAAAGCATTCACTAATCAGACACTTATTAATAGTTGTGGGGGAACACTACACTCAACAGCTCTCAGTACTCTCCATGAATTATTGCAGTGTAAACCAGCAACAGCTTTCTATAAAAGTTTTGTTGACCGAGACCCAAGGGGCGTCCTTCGGTTTTTATTTTCTTGTTCTGGGCAAAAAGTTTGTCACATGGTTACTTTATCTATATATATATATAAAGATCTTGGTTGAATGACTTTTTCTGCATCAGATCAGATTTCTCTGTGAGCTAGAGCAGCAGGATGCGTTCATCAATTCCTAGGTTCAAGATAATCTAAAATGTACAAAAGCTGTTTTTCTTTCGCATGCGATTAATTACTGGAAACAACTCCAATTTCAAATCAGGATTTTCGGTGTCTTTTTGGTTCTGTATATCTAATCAAGACGAGGTTCGCTCTTGGTCTCTTTTAGAGACACCCAACCCAAGCTCTTCAACTGTCCTCGGAGCTGAGAAAACACTGGTTTTTCCTTGAGCCGGAACATAAGCCCTAATTAAATAGCGGGAATCTTGTAAGATGGTGTTTTTCTTCTTAAATTGATGTGCTGTATTGTCACCTTCGTTTGGCCGGTAGAAGACGATATTAGTCCGTTGCTAATGTCAAGAAAATTGACAATATAACAACCTCACATCTTTTGGTGTTTGCTTGCTAATAATAACAAGGCCATCAAAAGAAAAATAATGCAAGAACCTGAGACCGCAGCGGTACTGTCTCAAGTCTTTAACCTCATTACTTGAGTGATTAGCATCCACTGGTGTGGTGAAAATGATGGGGGTTGATCTTACTGGGATTGCTCTGTCCCTTCAAAACCCTGATGATGAAACGTCGAACTTTGATTGGAGAACCATATACAGCACCAAATTCCAAGATTTCTCAAGATCTCTTTGTCCCCCCTCCCCAGAATGTTCTTCCCTCCTTCATATTATATTAACACAAACTAATCAGGAGGGGAAATCACTGTTCCCCTCCACTTTTGTAACAGTATTATTTTATTTTCATTTTTAAATATTCGATCTATTGAAGATTGTGGCTCCTAATTTATTTTTGTTTATTATTTATAAGTTATCTCAGAATCACAACTTTTATAATTGACTTGGATTTTTTTTTTAATTTTATCATTCAATATTAGATTGATTGAGAATTTAGCTTTATAAATTATTTTAGTTTGTTTCTATTGGACTATCTCGATCTTATGATATAGATTTGACATGTTAATCCAGATTGACTCGAATTATTTTCTTATTATTTTTTAAATTTATTTTTTTTAATTTTATTATTCAACATTAGCTTGATTGAAAATTTAGTTTCAAAATATTTTATTTATTTATTTATTATAAGATTATTATGGTCTTATGATCTAGATCATGGATTTTACATGTTAAACTAGATTGACCTGAGTCGATCTAATATATTGTCTCAATATAAAAAAAAATTGATATCACGTTGAATTTTTTTTTAGTCAATCTATGTTTTTTTATTATTATTATTCAAGTTGGTTTTAGATTTGTCAAATTAATCAAGTCACATCAAATCAATCACTACAAGGTTTAAAAAATTTTCTTTAAAAAACTCATTAGCAATGTATATCTAAATTTTTTTAATGTTTTTTTAAAAAATAAATCAGCTCATTAAATAGTAAGAGTAAATCAACTAGTTAATTTCCTGAAACTAAATGCATAAATCAATGTCATTGATTTCTTTTATTATTGTTTACATCACCTATGTAATTACTGTATATTGAGAAATGCCCTGTGTTTATTATATATTTGAATGAAGACGAGCAAGTCTTGTTTTTAAATTTAATCATTAATTCTTGTTTTCTTGCAATTGTAAAAGAAAACATTTAAGCATGACAAAAACCTTAATCTATGGCATCTCTTTTGCAACCTCGAGAAAATAAAAGTGTTTTGCCTAACCCTAGCATGGATGATTCATTATTTCCACCACCATCACCACCACCACCATTATTATTATTATTATTATTATAAATAAATAAATGTATTATAGTTCAATAAATTCTCATATTTTCCTTGTTATTTCGTCATCCCAAATTTTCCTTTTTTCTTAATATGATATAAATGGAAACACAATAACACAAGAACATAACAAGCAAGAAAATCAAAATTGATGTTAAAAAGAGTTTTCACACAATAACTCTAATTCATACTTCATTGCTAAATAATTATCTATATTATGGTCAGTCTCTTTAAAAAAAATTACAATTTTTTAAATAGATCAAAAACCAACTCTTATAAGGTAAGAAATCCAAATGATAAATAAAAAAAACATAACATAAAATTTAAAAGTAAGCTAAGAGTCCAAAAATAAAAAGAAAAATAATAAAATTAACTCAAATAGCATCTTTGAGGCCTAATATAAGAGTCTTTCATAGCTTGTCCAATTATAATGAGTTACACCCCTAATAGAATTGGACCTATAAAATCATCTAGCAAAATTTAAGATCAATTCAATGATAAAATTTAAAGTTGTGTTTTTTTTTATGTCAAATTATTGTTCTAGTGTGAACAAACATCTTTTTGGACTTAGCTCTATCTCATTGATATATAAATGAGTCTATTAAGCTTTCTACATGATCTGTTATTGACAGATCTATATCTAACTATTCAGGACTATTAAACTCTTATGACTTGCATACATCAGGCTTTCCAAGTTGAAGAGCCCTTTCTCTCGAGTTTTAGTTATACATCAAGTACCGAGATAAATGTTACACATTAAAAACATTAGAAGCCTTTAAGTGACTTGAAAAATAGAGTTTAAAGACATTTTTATTAATCTTCTACAACACCTTACAATGGCTTATCTTTTACCCTTTTAGTTTGTTATACTCTCCCATAGGAAATCTATCGTTAAATAAGTATTTTCCAAACAAAGCAACCTGCCTCAAAGATAATTTTCTGTGATAAGTTACAGTTTGGCTTTATATTTAGCATTACTATCCATAATAGCTTGCTTAACTTATTCGTGTACCCCCACGTAGATAATTTTCAATACCCTCAGCCTAAATGCTCAATCATCCAATACAACATATATACGTTAACTCAAACATACCAAAATGATTCCATCCATACATAATCTTGAATGGGCTCAACTGGGTAATTTGATTTCTAGATTTGTTATATATGAACTCCACATGTGACAAAGTCAAATCTCATTACTTAGTTTTGTCTTCTACTAAACTCCATAATAGATTTCTGAGGCTATAATTTATCATTTCTCTCTATCCATCTATCTAAGGGTGATAACATTCATAAAAAATAAATAAGTGCCAAGTTTCCCCATAAATCCTTTCTAAAGTTACATATAAACTTTGTATCTCAATCCAAAATAATAGACATGGGGACTCTTTGTTAGTGAACCACCTCTTTAAAGTAAAGGTGGGCTATACAAAAAGCATTCATGGTTTTATGATATGTAATAAAGTGGTCTGTATTAGAAAATATGCCCACAATTATGAAGATCAAACCCATAACCTGTTGGATAAAAGAAAAACCCAATATAAAATCCACATTGACATCCAACCAAGGGATATTTAGAATAGATAATGGTGTACACAAACCAGAATTAGTTAAGTCACCCTTGAACCGCTGATACATTATACATCTCTTTATAAAGCTTGATACTTGACATGATAATTTAGGCCAATAATAATCTAATAACACTAGAGTCAAAGTCTTATCATGTACAAAATGACCATTATAATGCAACTCATGGATGGTATGTTCTTATAAAAAATAATCTAGGATACACAACTACATATCACAAAACAAGTAACCATTCACATATATAAAATTGACCATTAACATCATATATCAACTTAGCATAAATATGCCTAAAAAAAGGGTTTCTAGGTACAATGCTTAGAAGATATCTAATTTTTCTCGTGTATGCATAATGCAGAGTAAGACAACCTATTTACTAAATGCAACAACATCCTTGTTGAGACTACCAGATTGGTGTTTTAGAAAGAAAAATAAAAAGATGAACTCTTATAAAAAAAAGACACTAACTTGATATGTTGATAACTCAACTTCTATTGCCTATTGATATATTTTAAAGCCTCGTGATTAATGATGAGTATGAAATCCTTTTGCACCAAGTAATGCCTTTAATATTTCGATGCATGAACAATAACATAGAATTCCAAGTCATAATAAAGTAATTCTTCTTTGAGCTTAACAGCTTCTCATTGAAAAATGTTGTGAACCTCTCTTCCTTTCTAAAAACACCTTTAATGCTTAGTCTTAACACATCACGATTCATCTTAAACAACTTATCAAAATCAAGAGTGTTAGTATAAGAGCTTCAATTTTTCTACTTTACTAACTAAAAGTTGGCTTCTGTCTTTTCTATCTACTATAAAGTATGCCCTTTTAAATCTCATTAATAAGCATAATTAGAGCATTAAAGTTATAAATGAATCATTTATAGAATGATGTTAGTCCATAAAAACTCTAAACATCAAGGATACTTTCTAGAGTAGGCCATTCCCAATCCCTGCCATTTTAGACCACCTAGTACCCTCAACAAAAACAATAAAACCCATAAAATAATGGTGTTGGTAAAGAACTTACATTTCTCAAGATTGACAAATAATTGCTTTTATTTTAAAATGTTAAACTGCAAGTGCTTTTTATATGCAACTCCAAATATGCACTATAAATTAAGATAACATAAAAATAAACTACTACAAACATGTCTATAAACAATCCTAATACTTTATGCATTAATCTTATGAAAAAGCTAAAATGATTAGACAGTCCAAACAACATCACTAATCACTCATACAACTTATATTGTATCTTGAAGGCTATTTTTCACTCATCCCTTAACTTTATTCTAATATGATGATAGTCGTTTTCAAGGTCAAATTTTAAAAACACCTTGTTATAACTAGTTAATCCACAATATCATCTAGTCATTATATAAGGTACTTGTACTTCATAATGATTTGATTGATAACTATGCTATCTAGACACATTCATCATGAGCCATCCTTCCATAAAACCAAGAGAGTTGGAACTTCATAAAAGCTCATGCTCTTTTGTATATACCTATTCTTAGCAACTCTACCACCCAACACTGTAATTATTCAAACTTATTAGGGGTTGATCTCGTATGTGGCCTATTTAATAAATTGAAACATGAGACTAGGTCAATTTAATGTCGAATGCCTTTCACGAGAGTAACCTTCAAGGCAATTTTTATGGTATCATATCCTTCATTTCTATTAAAACTCCTTGAACTTCTATAAAACTGTCTTCAACCTCCTCCTGCATAACACCACTATCAAGCCTTAATGCATAAACCACTATTTCATTCTTCATCTCTTTTCATAAACTATGATAAAGATAATGATATACGCTTATTCAAATCAGTTTCAGTAACTACCCTTTTATATATAGGTGATAACACTATACATTTCCCTTTTATATTGAGGGTGTACATGATATAACATCCTCTATACACAACACTTTTATTATACTATTAATGTTTGTCTAAACAATATATGACACATATCCATAGTTATTACTCATGCCAAACACTATTATAATATTTCTTTCCTATAAAAAAATAACATAAGATATCATTTATCCATGATTATCTCAGTATTTGTATCCAATCAAGTTAACTTATAGGACTAATTATTGGTCTTATATTGGAGTTTTTTCACTACTTCTTTGAGCACTATATCTTTATAACATCCACTTTCAATTATTAGATTGCATACATAGTCTTTAATAGTATATATTGAATGGAAGACAATGGTGTGTCGCTAATCTTCACCCAGATCACTCTTAAGAACTAACATATTTTATTGAATAACTAAGGTTGCACCGCCATCTCCATGCAATCTTCTCACTACTATCATAATCATCATATACAAGATCAATCATTATTGTCAAAATCATGAGTTGACTCATAAAATTGTATGATTTTATGGGTCCACATGCATCTAATATGAAAAATTAGACTAAAAAATTAAAAACCTGTAAAATCAGACTTAACTTGTTTAAAATTGATAAACTCGGTTTGAATTTGACTTTAAGATATTTGCTGACTAGTTTTGTAAGATCAGGCATATCTCTCAAACCATACATTGAATTGAGTTAAAATTTTACAAAATAATACTAGAGATATAAAACTATATTTTGGTAAATTTTTAGGTCAAATAAAGTCCAAAAACATATTATTTTATAGGTCAAAGTTACTAGATAAATCTTGTCAAATCTGTTGAACTAGACATTCTTGTACTGTTTGAAACATATTTAGAGATATAGAAAAAGTTTTAATGCGATTAAAGTTGTTTTAGAAACTAGACATCTCAATCTTTCAAATCATATATGGTAAGCGTGGTAATTTATTTAGACGAGAAAGAACAACGTGTTGGAAATCAGGACTAAAATTACATCTTTGATAATCAAGTACATCTTTGATCTCAAACAAGAGAAAGTCTTTACAAATCTCCCCAACATTTAAAAGGAAGACTATTTCTTTAAAATGTCAATCTTTCTATCTTTATTACCTAAAATGTATTTTAAACTTTTGCTTCAAGGAAATGGTGTTCGACTTCATGATTAATCTCCATTACATTATAATTCACCCATTTTTATAGTAATTTCTCAATTAATAAAAAATTTATGTATCTCTAAACAAAATCTTTATGAGTCTATATACTAATCTCCTTGAACATTATTCATCATGATAGTTTCTCCATCTCTATTTTTCTATAAAATGTTTATTGTTATCTCTTTAAGTTCAAAATAACACCTAACCTCAAAGATATGAGGGACAACCTAAAAAGCATGACACTTACCACGACATAACTTTCACCAACACAAAAGCATTCCCTACATCGCATAGAATGGTCTTCTCCACCAAAGTTACCTTACCTCTTCTTATCCTGCAGGCATTGGTCACGGGATAGTCATTCTCTACATGCAAGTTGCATGCATGGACAAAGAAGACACGCAAACAAAATATAAAAGTTTCAAGACCACTTGGCAAGTCTTTTAAACATATAAATATTCAAAAGATTTAAGGACAATGGCATCATATCAAAATAAAAATACAATTGGAGAACAAGTTGTTTGATTAGGCAAGGTAGGCTTGGGCTAGCTCCTAGACCGAACAACAAGTTATCCAGTCAAGCTTGGTAGGCTTGGGGTCTAGCCATTAGACTGGACATCAAGTTATCCGGTCAAGCTTGTTGTCTTGATTGGGCCACGACCCAAATCCTAATAGATCAGAAACTCATTGATCCTAGAAGAATCGATGGCATGTAAAATGATGTTTATGTTTATGTTGTTATGACCTCTATTTTCTATGAGGAATTAGTATGTAAATATTTAATTATCCATTTTAAAATTCCTCAAAGGTTATAAATTTTTCATATGAAATCTCCTATAAAAATCATCTTATTGGTTAGCCTCTCAATTAGAAGAATATTCGTTTGATTACCTCTAATTACCTATTTAATTAATTCATTTTATTGGATGAGCTATATGGTCTGTTGTTCTTTTCATGGGCAAAACAATGATCTCTAGTGATAATACACCATCTTATCATGATTTCTCTTACGAGAATGCAGGACTAATACCATGCTTCTTTGCACTCCTCTTCAGATAAACCATGTGATCTTAGTGATTAAGAGTGCATAAATACCCTAGGACTTCGTACATAATGGATCTAAATCAATAATTATACAACTTTTCTTTAAATTTACTCTCCTACTTTTATCCCTTTTTAGTTTACCTTTCTTGTCTTTGTTTTATTAAGTTAAGTATTAAAGAGTTGTTTCATAGGAGAAAACAAAATAACTAAGTCCAGATACCTCTGCCATAAGCATCTATGGAAAACCCAAATTCAAATTGAAGTTTTTTGCTTACTGATGTGTTAATCAGGGTGTAAAAATAAAGGGACAAAGGTAATAAGGTAAGGACAACTAACTGATTTTGCTATGAGTCGTCGGACTATAGAGTGTGTTTGGCATTGCGGTAGCTGTTGTGGTTGTGTTTTGAAAAAAGTTGTTTTATAAAAAGTACTTTTAATTGAGGTTGGTTTGAAAAAATAGGTGTTTGGTTAAAACTGTGGTTAAAATTGAGGTTGAATAAAAAGTAGTTTAATGTGTTTGGTTAAGAATGTTTTTAAAATTGAGGTTATAAAATAATTTTAAGAAATATATATTAATATTGATGGTTTTAAATTTAAATATTGTAAATTTAATTACTCCTATTACATCATGGAATAAATAATATTTTATATAAAATATTTTTTATTTTTCCATTAAACTATATATAATTTCATTACGTACAAAATTCATCCGATAAGAACTACAGTTTTCATAATTTTTTGAGCGTGTAATAAAATTAGATAAAATATTATCAGATATAAAATTGATATTATAGTGCGAGTGAATTTAATTCACTCTATACTACTTTTTCGAGAAAAAAAATATTGTTCACATCACAGTGCGAATGAATTTAATTCACTCTAAACTAGTTTTTTTAAAAAAAAAATTTAATAAAATTAACACACTTAAAAAAAAAAAAAAAACTGGACGAACAGTGCAAGTGAATTGCACTGTTCACGTGAACAGTGCAATTCACTTGCACTGCATTATATTTTAATGTGAACAGTGTACCATGTACACTGTTCATGCTAATTGCATTGTTCAATGAACAGTACAATTAGCTGCACAGTGCATGAAAAGCATGAAATTTTAGCTTTTCATTTCCTGCGTTTTTTACGCAAAATTTGTGTGGACCCCATACACAGTAAATCACGCTTTTTTGTTACCAAACGGCTGCTGACTGCGTTTTTAATAAAACGCAGTCGCAGCCGCAGAGCCAAACGGGCTCATAATCCTGTCCAATAATATGGTGCAGCTACAAATTAATTATATTATTACATAAATAATACTGCTATAACTTAAATCCTTTAATTTGCAGCAATACAACGGATGTGACAAAACACACACACCGAAAAAAAACAATTAAAAATTAGAAAACAATTTAAAAAATGATTTTGAGTCACTTTCAAACCACATTCACAGCTCAGAAAGTTAAAAGCTGCATAAACTGTATATAACAAGTGTGAGGGGTGAAGCCGGTTCACTGCCTATTGGAGCTTACATCTCTCCTTTTCTCTAATGTGATTAGACAATGATTAGCTAGAGCTATGCTTTTTATCATTGTGGTTCTTTCCCGAGTACTGTCTACTTGATCAAAAAAAGGCTTCCATTTTCTTGGGTTAGGCTACAGTGTTCTCCTTTCCGTCTTCATCCTCTTGAAAAAGCTTGGAGATTTGGCAAACCCAGTGAAACTGGAGGAGGGGCACCCCTTCCCTGCCTTAAGCTAATCATCCGCTCTGTCTCTTTCTTGCTCTCAGCTATGAAGCGCTTCAATTCCTCAGATTCCTTGGCAGCTTTCATCTCTATTACTTCTTCAAAAGGTAAACAAAACTCCACGCTAAGTCAATAAACCTGTTTTATTCAAAATGATCGAGTTTTTTTAAAATGATTTTTGCTTTCTGGGTTACCAAACAATATCTTGATTTTGCATAACTTTTAATTCTTTTCTTACATCTACTCTTAATAACCTCGTTAACCCAGAAGATAGGACTCAAAACACCAACCAAGGTTACAGTAGAGATTTTCAGGCAATGCTGGACAGTCTTGAAGAAGAAGACTACATTGAGGAAGCCAACCTTGGAAGTGAGAAGAAACGAAGGTTAACCTTGCATCAAGTTAAGGCCTTGGAGAAGAATTTTGAGGTCGATAACAAGCTTGTGCCAGAGAGAAAGCTGAAATTAGCTGAAGAATTGTGCCTGCAACCACGACAAGTGGCTATTTGGTTCCAAAACCGTCGAGCCCGTTGGAAGACTAAGCAATTGGAAAGAGATTATGGCACCCTTAAGGCAAACTATGAAGCTCTAAATCTTGATTACAGTAATCTTGAACAGAAGAATGAAGCCTTAGCACAAAAGGTATTGCCTCTACATTTGTTAATAGGCTGAGTTGATTAGAATTTTTTATTTGTTTTTGGATAATTTATTTCTTAGTTATGCTGTTTGTTACCTGAAATTTAGGTAAAAGAATTGAAAGCAAAGTTGAGAGAAGAAATAGTTGATAGCAGTCACTCTGTAAAAGAAGAGTACCATGTTTCAGAGTCAGACAACCATGATTTCAGTGAAAACAAGAATTCGAGTGCAGTCACCAAAGACCACAGCAATGTTTCCTCTTCAAATGAATTGATGAATTGCTTTAATTTAACTGATTCGAGAGCTATTTTGGGGAATAGGTATCAAGTATATCAACCCCATCTTATGAAACTAGAAGAGCAGAGTTTGTTTAGCGCTGAGGAATCATGCAATTTCTTTTCAGTTGATCAAGCTCCCACGCTTCATTGCTATTTTCCTGAACAATAAAGCTGGTGTAATTCTTAAAAGCTCCAGCCTTGGAAAGAAATAAGTTGCCTTTGGATACTATTGTTTTTTAGGACTTCATATCTATGCTGTTCCGTTGCAACAAAACATCTTCAACCAGGGCGGGAACAGTGCTTTTACCATTTACTTCAGTGTAAGAAATCATAATACTACCCTGTATATGGTACTATCCAGCAACCAATGCTATTTAAGTTGCCAGGTCTATACTCTATCTGTCAGAAATCTGCCGTGCAATTTGTATAGCTAAAAAGTAAACACTGTATCAGATCATTAAAAGATAGTTAGCACATCACATTATAAATTAATTAGTTTGCTTAGGTAATGATTCCCTTTGGCGTGGTTGTTGCATACCGCCCCACACAATAGGGTGTAGAAGATTTGGCATCTAAGAATTCTCGTTTCCTTCACTCTTGCAGCATGTACAGAGTCAGAAGAGTTACAATCTTCTTTTATTACGAGGATTGACTAAAGTGTCGATTATAAATTTTAGTAGCGGCACAGAGTTAGACATCTCAGAAACTTTCATCTTCTACAAAATTTATGTGTTTGGTGTATATGATTTAAGAACCGAAGGCCCTCTTGCTACCAAACAACAAAGTTGTCCATCTTTAGGATCTTGAATGTTTTCGAGCTGCTATTGTGGCTAAAGACTTGTGTTTCATAATGCACAAAAGTTTGAAGAGATCCGAAAAACGTTTAGGTTCATGTACTCTGTGGCTAGAGACTTATCAAACCATGTGGTTGGTACAAAGTAGGTCCAGACCCGTAGGTTAGCTAAGTACTATTCAATATTCAACGGCAAGATTATGCCAAGAGCGCTCTTCTAGTGGTACCAATCTCTGAAGCCTAAAGACATAAAGCTCTCCAGCAGAAACTTGCAGACTGCTCCCATGCACGTTCTTGAAAGGAGGTCGTCAGTAACCAAGAAATGGGAAGCCATACGCAGCTCATTTAGGTAACCAACCTCTCATCAACTAACCAAAACTATTTTCATATTGCCCATACAAGAATTTGTGATCTTCTGGATGACCCGATGAGTCCTCCACTCCCATGAACTAGAGACTATTAAAGTCGCCTCTGATTTCTGATCAGTTGACTAGCATTCTTTTCTTGTGAAAGAACAACGCTAACCTAGCAAAGTAGATGTTTTTTCCTTTGACATCGATGCTTAAACTATGAACATATATTATGGTAAATTAATTAAGAACAGGTCTTGGTAAGCAATCGGCCTTTGCTCTGAATGGAAGATCTTTTGGAGAGTTTAGTAGCCTATTAGTCTTGAACAAGTGGAGATGGAGATGCCAGGAGTCCCTTTCCACTTTTCTTTGAAGTTTTGAGTGGGAAATGGACAGACAAAAAAAAGCTGCTGCGACTCTTAGCTCCTCCAAGTCACTTTCATGTCAGAAACAGGGGCCCATAACGTCACCCATGTTTGACTGTTAATGCCCTAAGGGAATCTAGCTAGCTAGATTGCATGACGTTTGTGTGACAATCCCGAGAAAATACACCACCTTCTGCACCTCCATTCTCCAGGATTTCTTTTTAAAAATAAAAAATAAAAATAGCATAACAGATACAATATTTGACAGCACAGCCTAGCGGAAACATTAATTATAAAAATAGCATAGTTTTTGCAGAGACATACATGTATCACACACACATGCGTCACATGCACATTTAAATTTAAAGATCGTACATTATCATATGCATAATTTTAAAATTGCAACGACAAGCTTATTTTTTTAATGAGGCTATTTGCTTGCTATGATTAGACATATATTATCAAGTTGCGCATGTGAAACATGTACAACTTTTAAATTCAACCCCTAAATTTAAAATGCGTGGCTCAATGGATTTTGTTATTTTTTATAAATAAATTTCTAGTTGTTTTATTTTGATAAAAAAATAAATTTTTTTCTATGCTAATTTTTGCTATATAAAAAAACTACATTCTTTGCACAGCTGGACTGAGGTGCATCACTCAAGAACCTTGAGCTCTTTTTTCCTTGTAATATCGGTGCTTTTCATTTGGTTTTTTAAATAAAACTATTATTATTTATAATTTAACATTTTATAGACTATCATATTTTAAAAAATAATTAAGTAAATAATAGAACCAGAGAGGTTATGGTACTAAATTCATTCAACAGAATTTCTACAAGTTGTCCTTTTGAGGATAACACAACTATCTAAAAAGAATTATGAAAATTCCACTACTTCAAATAGTACAACTTCTCTATTTGTGCTTTTTCTCTAGTTATTTTTTTCGAATGCTCTAATTTATCATTTTTTTTTAACAATTATGTTAATTAAGCAAAAAAAAAATCTTTCATTAAGCCAAATTAACATATGTATTCTTAATGATGTGAACCAGAAAGGTAAGAATCCTAAAATTCATATTAAAATATTGAATACAACATATAAAAGCTAAAATTAAGTTGAAAAAAACCTGACCTCGTGATTACTTAAACCAAAAAAATCATAGTTATTGGATGAAAAAATATCAGCTTATTGATTATAATGAATGAAAAATCAAATGTTTAAGGCTGAAAACCTTACTTGTTGATTATAACAAACCAAAAACAGAATGTATAAGGATAAAGGCCACAAAGAAGTAATCTTTGATAAGTTTTGAAAGTTTCATAAAGAACCAAAAGTAAACGTAAACTCTCACACATAAGTTTTATTTCTGAATAATCAACTCATATCTTTATGGTAATCTTCTATACTTTTAGAACCTTAAGTTAAACTTTGCAAATTTTAATACAACTCCCAATAATAATGATTAGGAATAAAAAAAATTCTCATGATTGCCTTCACCTCATCACATGTATCAACAGGCCTTTCATGATTTTTCCCCCAACTCAAAACAAGTTGATCCCACAAAATAATAACATAATAGATAAATTCAATCACAACTAATTTCATATATTTTTTAATAGTTATGACAATTGAAGATCAACTCCACTTTCTTCTCTCATTCTAAGTAAGCTTTTGGATAATTTCTCCATTGAAAAGCAAGAATCTTCATCTTAATACTCTTAACATTTTTATCTAAATCACCATGAAACCCAATATATCTTATAACTCCTTTATGGCTGAAATTTTCATGTCGTTGAAATCTCTTATCACCGAGATTTTCTTATTGCTAAAATCTACCGTATTGGTCAAATGAAGCATGGTTTGAATCATCAGCATCTTCATTATCATTCCTATAAACAAACTCATCTACAAGTGTGTTAGCATGTCTTTCCCGCCTTATGGTATTAAGAAACCTTTATGATGGCTCCTCTTACAAACTAGCAATTGTGACCTTTTGTATATCCATTTGATCCTTTTCTTCGTCAAACATTACATTTATCCTCTCAGATTATTGTTACATGGCCTGTAAAACAAAGAAAGTGCTATCATTCTCTTTCTTAGGTGATGAAGCGCCTTTGAAAGACATCATCAAATTTGAAAGTTTTGTTAGTAAATAAAAAAATAAAAAAAAAAACTCACACAATCTTTTATATGTTTACACTCAAAGATATAACACTTTATTTGTGCTTCACTCAAAATTTATCTTTTCATGATAATAGTCTTTCATTTTTTTTTTCCTTTTACCTCTTTTGCTTGACTATTTAGTTCTTTAAAGAACTAAACAAAAACAAGCAAGAATTTTAGTTCCTAACATCTAACCAACAAATTAAAAAAAAAAAAAAAACAAGACAATCAAGAAAACAAATACAAAGATATATATATATATATATATATATATATATATAATGATTCAATAAAACCTGAAACTACACTCAAATAATCTAAAATCAATATCAAATAAACAAATAATCATTGATGAAACAAAGTTATATGAACTAAAATTTTCTTAGGACCTAAAATAAATTGTAATTTCAATTTGCGGCATAAACCAAATTTACAATTTCTTTCTTTGTTTTTTTTTCTTTTTTAATCTATTTTAGTAGTAGTTATAATTATATTGAAATTTTTCTTTTCTTTTTTAACAGGTATCTCAATTCAAGAATTGATAAATAAGAATAAAGAAACATATTCTTGAAATTAAATAAGAACAAAGATAAACAAAATAAACATATATAGATAAAACCTAATTTTAGAGCTAAGCTCTAATACCAACTGATACAAGCCTAGAGGGTAAGAACCCTAGAGTTTATAATTAAAAGATTGAACACAACCTAAGAAAATTAAAATTAAGTTGAAAATAACTTGATCTAATGAATACTTGAACTAAAATATCACAGTTATTGGATGAAAAAATTACGACTCGTTGATTTTAAAGAATAAAGAACCAAAGGTATAAGATTGAAAAACCTCACTAGTTGATTATAACAAGCCAAGAATTAAAGGTATAAGAATGAAAAAATGAAGAAGTAATCTTTGATAAGTTCTAAAAGTTTTATGAAGAACCAAGAGTAAGAGAAACCTTTCACACATATATTTTTATTTTCAAATAATCAATCCAGTTCTCTAAATACAAGCTAAATAACTTTATTTATACTAGGTAAAACATCATAACTAAGGCTGTTAAAAAAAAAAAAAAAAAGAGTTCTAAATAAAATATAAAAAAGAATCTTAAATCAACTAGGAAAATATTGTAAATTCTAAATAGTGACTTTTAGGCTTTATCATAAAGCTTTCTCGATGTTTGTTTGTTAAGAAATTTTAACCCTGGAGAATATATGACCTTTAAGATCTGTATAAAATTTTTAAGCAAAATCCAATTGTCTGGTCGAAAGTAATATCCATTAACTTAAAAATACATATTAGGAAAATAAACCTAATTTGCATGCCTCAAGCCTAAGAATCAGCTCTTTCCTTTTCATAGATTATATTAATTAAAGCTTGATCATTCCTTGTTGTAATATTAAAGCTTCCCATTAAATACCTATTTAAACTTTCTAGTCATTGACCTTGTAATTGATCTAATTGACATCTATAATGGATTATTTAATTATACTTATTGATTGTCATCATTTATAGGGTATTGAAAAAGAAAACACATTTAATTTGATTAAACAAAGGCTATTTTACACACTTTTATTAGCATTATTAGACTTTTCTAAAGCTTTTGAGATTGAGTGTAATACCTCAAGAATACGTATTGAAGTTGTTTTAATGAAGGAGAAGTGACCAATTGCCTATTTTAATGAAAAATTAAATGGACAACATTTAATTACCCAACTTATATAAAGGAGCTTTATGTATTGGTGAGGACTTTGAAAATTTAGCAACAATACTTATGGCCAAAAAAATTTGTTATCCATTCGAATAATGAATTCTTGAATCATTTAAAGGGGCATGGTAAGTTGAATAGGAATCATGATAAGTGGATAGAGTTTATTGAAATATTTTCATATATTATTAAGTACAAACAAGGTAAGGATAATATAGTGATTGATGCACTATCTATACGTCATTCTTTTTTTAATTTAAATATGAAATATTAGGTTTTGAATATGTTAAAGATTTGTATGTCATTGATAGGGATTTTGCTAATGTATATGAAGCTTGTGAGAACTTAGCCTATAATGAGTTTTAAGACTTGATGGTTTGTTTTTAGAGATAATAAAATTTATATGCCTGATAGTTCTATGCATGAAGCTCATGGGGTAGTTTAATGTGACACTTTGATGTTAGGAAAACTTTAGAAGTTTTACATAAACACTTTTGGGAAGCTAAAAAATGATGTACAAAGAGTGTATGATAGATGTATCATGTGTAGGCAAGCTAAATCTAAAGTCTTATCGCATAGGTTATAAATTCCATTACCTATACTTAAAGAATATTGGGAAGATATTTCCATCAAAATTTCTTAGGTTTACCAAGGTAAAAAAGGGGTAGGAATTTAATTTTTATGGTTATAGATAGGTTTTCTAAGATGAAACATTTATATCATGTCAAAATTATTGATGCAATCAGTATTGTTGATTTATTTGTTAGTGAGATAATATGATTTTATGGTGTTTCTAGGAGCATTGTTTATGATTGTGATGTTAAATTCATTAACTTTTTTTGGAAGGTATTTTAGGGAAAGTTGGGAGCTAATTTGTTATTTTTTTACTACTTTGTTTTTTTGTTGTTTACTATTTATCATCACAAAATGAATGGTCAAACAAAAGTAGTAAATTGGATTTTAACTATTTTATTATGTGTTATCATTCAAAAGAATTTAAAAAATCAGGAAGAACATTTGTCATTTATAAAGTTTGCATATAATAAGGGTGTGTATTCTACTACTGCTTATTCATAATTTGATATTATTTATGATTTTAATTTACTAACCCCTTTAAATCTTATTCATTTACCTGTTAATGAAATGGTTAGTCTTGATGGAAATAAAAAGCAAAGATGATGAAGATACTTAATGAGAGTGTTTAACAACATGTAGAGAAAAAAGAATAAAAAATATGCATCTAAAGATAACAAAAGTAATAAGCGTTTTATCTTTTGATGCGATCCAAGCAACACCAAGAGATTCGTTAGATGTTCTAGTTGATTCAGCGATAAGACTTTTAGCGATCAATATTATAAAAGCTTTACGATAAAGACTAGAATTTATTATTCAGGATTTACAATATTTTTCTAATTAATTTAAGATTTTTTTTCTATTTTATTTAGAAATATTTTATTATTTTTCAAGCCATATTTACTAAACTTAGTGTAAATATGGTTATTTAGCTTGTACTTAGAGAGATTGATTGATTATTCAGAAATAAAAACTTGTGTGCAAAAGTTTGCTTTTATTCTTGATTCTTTATTAAACTTTCAAAATTTATAAAAGATTTTTTCTTTGTGGCATCTATCCTTATACTTTCAATTTTGATTCGTTATAATTAATGGGTTGGGTTTGTTATCCAATAACTACTATTTTTTAGTTTATGTAATTACTAGGTCTAATTTTTTTCAGCTTAATTGTAACTTTTTTGAAATATGTTCAATCTTGATTGTGTATTATAAAAATCTTACCCTGCGAGTTCGCATAACTTAATATTGTATGTTAATGGGTTTTTGTCTTATGTTAGTTCAAAACATTTAAAATTAGCTCCAAACTAACAGAAATGATTGGATTGTGAATTTCTTTATCCTTAAAATTAAAATATTAATTTAAAAATAAAAGACTAGAATTATTATTCATGTTGTTAGTGGATGGTTAAGAAAAAAATTTATCTTATATTTTGTATAAAATCCTCACTGTTGATTTTAAATCAAACTATTCAGATTAATAAACATGATACATTATGTTCTTGTGAACATGAAAAAAGCCAAATCAGGAATGATGGAGTTGACGGAGGATTTTGAATTTAAGAAGTAAAAACACACCAGAAGACCGACCATCTCTTTGATTCTCTTTAAATATAAAAAAGGTCCGTAGTTTGAGAAAAAAAAGAAGTTCGTCCAGTGACCGGATGCTACAGATCAAAGATTGATACGGTGCGTTTAGCTACTTGGTGAATTCCCGTTTTGACCAATGATTCAAATCTCAACCACCTCGGTAATTGCTTGTTCTTCGTCTTCGTCTTCGTCCTCGTCCTCTGTAGTGCTAGTCTTTGCAGCACGTGACATCCTGTTTGTACCAAATCTGAATTAAAAAAATAAAAAATAAAAAATAAAAAGACCTTGTATTCTCCATAAGCTGTGCTTTGTGCTTCGAGGCGTAGAGTTCATACATACAGGGGATAATCTTCCTGTCAATCTCGATAACCTATTTTGGATGGGAAACGCTAGAAGATGTGACATGAGACTTTGCGCGGTGGTTGATGCCGACCCCAGAGACGTTGACATTTAGCAAACTTCTTTATCTGAATCGTGATCTTTCTACCTCCTAAAGGAAGGACCAAGTTCATCTTTATATTTTTCTCGATGCAAGAGCTCCTTCTTTTTGTGGTCACCAATTAACTTGCCGCTCCATTGCTACGTGGTCCTGCTATGTTCATTTGTGCTGTTTTTACCTGGGGAACTCCGTGCTCACAGTCAGGATGTGGCGGTACTGCACTTGATTTTTATTAAAATTTAATTTGTTTTATTTTAAATTAATAGGTTTTTGTGTTGGTAGATCGATATATTAATATTAAAATTTTTTTTGAAAAAATTAAATAAAAAATATTTTAAAAAACAAAATATTATCTTCAGAGGAGAGATTTTATATTTGGAAGTTTTTGAAGTAAAAAAAAAAAAAGGCAAAAACCTGTGATGTTTTGCGTTATGTATTTATACATATTGACGGGTCCACTATTGATTTACAAATCCGAGTTCTTGAAATACATTTCAATGGATTTAACTAGTTCAATCATCTTAAATGTAACGAAGGAACAATAATATCAAATAATCTTGTGGGGATAAAAGGACAATTCCACAATTAAGAATTTGAGGGTTTACTCTTAATTTCCTATTCAAACTCAATTTGTTCCAAATTTCCAATCCAGAGTCATCTATATAAAATATTTTTTATAATGCCGCAAGGCGACAATCACACAGCCCATTTCTGTTCATCATACCTCATTAGCCCAACTTGCTTGTTTGGGCAGAAACCCAGTCTCTCTCAAGCCTTTATGTAACAAGAAGCTGCAAGGTACGAAACCCCTAGACCCTCTACAACTACAACCCAGTAGGACACCCACCCTCCTTATTACTCCATCGCAGCGTTTCATTTTCCTTTAAAGTCAGGACAGCAAATTTATTCGTTTTGTGCTCTTTCTGTGCTTGATTCACGGTTTATTTGGGGGGAAATGCCGTTGGGATTGATAACCGGGATAGGGAGGGCGATGAGGAGGAAGCGGACGTCATCGCTGGACATTCTTTCGTCAAAACGGGCTCCCCGTAATTACTACAAGGGAAAGAATTGCAAGCCCACGGGTTTTCACACTCGTAAAGGTCCTACATCACTTTCATCTTTTATTTAACCAACTCACCATGTATTTGATAAAATGATTCTCTGTGTATTTGGAAACTACAATCCCAACACTGTATTTTATTATTATTAATGCCCAGATGCTGAATCAGAGGCTTTAGGTGGTAATGTTGTTGATTGATGATGCTTATCTTATAAACATGCAAATGGTTAAACGAGAATATAGATATGTATATTTCGCTATATGATTTGACTGTTTTATTTAAACTGCCTTGATTTTTGAAAATGCTGTTGGTGTATGAATTATGAATCTAGGACTTAATGTTTCCTAACCAACCACCTCGTTGCAGGTGGGTATGTTGTTGTACCGGAGAAACTGCCCAACTATGTAGTCCCTGATTTGACAGACTTCATGGTAATCTTATTTCACCATTGTCATTTGTTTGAAGTTGTATATTTTTTTTTGTGGATGATGGATGTTAAGAACTTGCATCAAGTATCAAAATGGCTCTGCTGCTAAGTTGGCAATTTTTGGTGTTGCGGGAGTACGATACTCTCTTTAAATTTCTCAGGTCATAATTTGGTTAGGATGTAAATTTTGCAAGTGCTTCACTGGCATTATATGGTGGTAATCCTTTAATACCACAGGAAGATAAAACTATAGGTTTCCTACTAATCCCCTTATGTTCACTAGAATAGTCGTTGTCATGTCAATTCTTACTGTTGGTTTCGATATGGAATATGACATGTTTTTCTTAGTAGGTGATGGTGTGATTTTGAATTTTCTAGTATTTATTTTTGTGACCATGGTTCACGATGGGGAAGTTGTTTCATAATAATGAAAAACATGGAAAGTGGAAACTTTGATGATCGACTTTGTAGTTGGCAATCAGATTACAATCCGATCATTTGTATAATATCTTGATATTTTCAAGGTTCTGCTCTCCCTGGGAAACAAAAGATTTAGAGTGAGAGCACTGCATGATACACTGCCTTCGTGAGCAGAAGGATCTGTATTCAATCTGCTAGTTCTGTAGCCAGCATGTATACTAGGAAAAACAGGACCATATTTCACATATAATACATAAAATCCACAACTAAAAACTGCATAATTTGCCCCCTGGTAAGATTTTGATCGCTCAAGTTAGTGATTGAAGTATTTTTTGGAGATAAGGTTCTGTATATATCACTGACTGGGATTTGTCTCTTTTTTTTCCAGCTCAAACCATATGTGTCTCAATGTCTGACGGAGGTTAAAACAACTGAAGCATCTGAATCTGCTAAGTAGAGCAAGAATGAATATTTGATCTCTTACAGTGTTGTTTAGCTGCCCATTTGTTGATCTCAACTCAAGCTGGACGTAATGTTATGGTGCCATTGTGGAGTACGTGAAAGGGGTGGACTAGCTGGTTAGTGTTATTTTCTCATTCTTTTTGAGCTAATGAGTTAGTTGCTTATTCAAAGTCTATTGCTGGAAATTCTGTGATGGTACCAGTAATTTACTTTTGTTTGAACTTGTAAAGATACAGTGTCGTGATTTTGATATTAGAATGAGCAGGCAATTATAAAAAAAAACTAGCCCTTAAGCAAGATAAAAATAGTATTTAAAAGTATGGATAGTACTCTTTTTCCTGCTGACCATTCATGGTGTTTTGATAGGGAGTCTCCAATTGAATTTCTTCAGGTTTTTGGTGGTTGTCGGCTTCCTAATTTGTCCGGCATGTTAAAAAATCAACCACGGTTAATCGATTCGAATCTTTACCCTATCCTCTTTCGGTCACTAAACTAAAGGATACAGGTATTGAGTGATGGGAAACAAGTTCATCATTTGCAGACCAAGAACAAGTGATCATCGAAAACAAGCAGCGTAAGTGGTGTTTGGTTACGGAAAGAGACCGTAGCTCTTAAGCTAGAGACAAGCACACCTAATTAGACACCGTTTGGCATTGCGTTTCAAACGGTGTTTTGCCTAAATTCAATTTTTTTTTTGCTAAAATTGAATTCGGTTTGTACTTTTTGGATCGTTTTGATGTGCTGATGTCAAAAATAATTTTTAAAAAATAAAAAAACATCATTGACATGTATTTCGGCACGAAAAGTTTTTTGAAAAGCAACCACTACCACACTACCAAACACGAGTAGCTGGGTTGCCATTTGCCAAGATCAGAAACTCTTAGTTGGATAAGTAAGGCCCGTAAGCATAAAGCCTGTATTACAGTACAGATGGGGTATGGACCGTTATGGCTGTAAGTACAGTGACTCCATTGCCAAGATTCCGCGTGCGAATAATTTCTTGTTTTGCTTGTTTGATGAAAAGTGTTATTTAAAAAAAATATATATTTTTTTGAATTTCTTATTATAAAAACCCAATTGGCGTGGAAAAAATATTTTATACATGTCATGGTTTAATGTGGATTACGGTAAAATCAAGATTTCACTCTTACCTCTAAGAAAACCAGTGAACTGGTTACCCCTAAAGAAAAATAAAGGCTTTGATTTATGGTCTTTTTACCATGCATAGTGTAATTACTCTATTGTCCCTACAGCCAAAGATTCTTAGGCTTGATTTTAGGGATATATAAGTCATTTCACTTTGTTTTCTTGCAATATGCATGTTTTCCCAAGGCCATTTGGTAATTTAATTAATAAAAAATATTAAAAAAAAGTTACTAACACGCTCAGACACTTGCTTGTAAATAAGCTACATCGACACCTACAAATGGTGTGAGCCAAAAGAAAAACAAGCTTCCTTGGTGTTTTTCAATTCTTCATGGCAAGGCCTTCCTTTGTGGATGAACTTGAATTCCTGGTGATTTAAAGGCGGTTGACTTTTTCTTGTTTTTTTTTTTTTTTCTCTCTCTTTTCTTTGATTTCCATGCCTAACCTTATAACATTTTGCAACAACTTTTCAATTTGTTTTTCATAAAAATTGGGTCCGAGTTCTTTTAATTATTAATTTTTTTATTTGAATTCATTTATGAAATTGAATTTTT